>JAUJPO010040612.1:0-18483 GCA_032270745.1 Tiaropsis multicirrata | reverse complement strand
CTGGCTTTCCCTCGTGTTAAATCGAAAATCACAGACAAAGTAATCAAAACTGGTTCATGTAAATCTGGCTTTCCCACTTGTTAAATCGAAAATTACAGACAAGGTGCCCAAAAACTGGCTTATGTAAATCTGGCTTTCCCTCGTGTTAAATCGAAAATCACAGACAAAGTAATCAAAACTGGTTCATGTAAATCTGGCTTTCCCACGTGTTAAATTGAAAATCACAGAAAAAGTGATCAACACTGGTTCATGTAAATTCGGCTTTCCCCCGTGTTACATTGAAAATTACAGACAATGTGCTCAAAAACTGGCTCATGTAAGTTTGGTTTTCCCAAGTGATTGATAAAACGCAAATTAAAAGAAAAGAAGGTCGAGCTGTTTTAACTGAAAATTTGAGAAATTTTCGTTTTTCAATAAAATATATTAAGAGCTAAAATAGAATATGAATCTTCTAAATCTGGCAAAATGCAATATACAAATATAAACAAAGTTCGAGAATTCTCAAAAAAATACAAAAAAAATACACTTTTCAAGATAAAAATAAAAACTACAAAACTAATAAACCGACATTGATGTGGGTAAGTAATAAAAAAACAAAAAAAAATTTCAATTATAATGCCATGAGTTTTATGGTATATACCTTAAAACTAGAATATCCCGAGATCTAGAAATCTAAACTCTATATATAAACTATACCATTTTTGGATACTGTGAGACAAGTGAGAACTATCCAGATATTAAATGTACTTTCCCGATTAAATTTCAGACGTCATCGAAAAACGCAAAACCTTCGATTTTCAGCACTAAATCGGCCATTTCTCAGCAGCACCACGTAAAAAAACCTAACAAATAACCCTCTTTTAAATCTACTTTTCGAGCTGTAGTGGTAATATCATTTTCAAACTTTGAAAATACGTTAAAAATCGTACTCTCTGGTCTCTAATAGTCGTCCCCCCGCTAATTAATTTTTCGAAAATTTTCCACCCAGGACATTCTTATTCCAACCCCCCCCCCCTGTTTATTAACTTTTAGAAAAAATGTCGTCAATATTCCTTTTTTGTCTCAATTCTTCTACATCAGTCTCTTCGTCAGTACTTTTCCACCCGGGACATTATTATTCCAACCCACCCCCGCTAATTAGTTTGTCAAAAAGTTTCCAACACCCTCCCCCCTGCGGCTATTCCAAACCCCCCGTCTATTAGAGACCGGAGAGTAAGTAAATAAATGTTATCGAGTAAGAAAAAATCGATTTACTCGAAAATTGAAAATTGCAACAAAACAAAGCTTATCAATTAGCAAAACTCATTATCCGCTGTAATTCCGCTCACTTCGCAAAACACCCCTACAAAATACAACGTATTTTGCAAAAAAATACAACGTATTTTGCAAAGCGAGTGGAATTACAGCGGATACGGAATTTGGCTAATCTTAAGTGTTTTTCAGTAAACCCACTTTCAGCGCCCAAATTTTGTCGTACCATATTTCATCCAACTTCGTCACTGGCTTCGTCAAGGCGATCACTCTTTTCTCCACGATCAACCATTGTCCAAAGAGTTTTCCTATGGTTTCAACATCATTTCTAACGGATGTCTTGAATCCAACTTTAATCGCTGTGGTCAGAATATCATTTTTTGCCACCGTCTCCGGAAAGGTTGGCTGTAAATTGGACTTGGTGCACCACATGGTAACCAAAAAGCCAATGCTCCTGAAGTCGTCGTCTGAAAAATCTGTAAAAGTGAAGTAGATTATTCTCGAGTGCTTGATAAACGCCCCTCCCCATTTCTTTAATTTTCGATTTTTTCCAACCCCTTGTTTATGATTTTTTGAAAAGCTATCAATAGATAGTCCTTCATATTGCTAGAAAAAAACAATTTTAGCATGTTTTTACCCTATTTTAACGTTTTCAGGAGTGCATTTTCAAACTTCCCAGCAATTATGTCTCCCCATTGCCTAATAAACGGTAAGTAACTGAAGAGTATACAATAGGTTAAGTAGCTCAGTCCTTCACCCTTCAAATCTCTTCTAAATAATATCAACAATAAAATAAAATTTATGTTGAGTATGTTACCTGTTACTTTGTATTGTTCAGTTAGATTTTGGGTCATATACTCGTAGGAGTCCAAATCGTTGAAAGATTTTTCTAAAAAAAGTGAATGAAATCAATAATTCAACACCTGAATAATTTTTGAAAACTTTCTCATTGAACTGAAACGTGATTCAAAGGTCCAACTTTTATTAGATCAATTTTTCATGCTGATTCTGACTTAAGAGTTCTTTTTCATAGCTCTTACCCTGAGACCCCATTTTAGGAAAATTGCCCGGAACCGCCAAAAATTAATTTTGGTGCAAAGTTCTATTTTGAACTGGCTTCTAGTGTTTTTCTATCTATTTTAAATCATTTTTCATGCTGAATCTAAATTTAAATAAAATTAATTCATTTTACAGACATTTTTAGTACACACATATTATTATGAAATAAAATTAAAATGTTTTACCTAGCTCTTTTCCACTCGGAGAGTAGTCAGGAGAACCAATATTTATAATTGAGTCATCATTTGAGTCAACATTTTTTTCCTAAATGGCAAAAAGCACAAATTCAATGCAAATCATCCCATACCTAGGGAACCAATTTTTGAGAAAACTAAATTTAATGGTTTTGTAGATTTGGCCTGAAACCACAAAAAATTGAGTTCCCCCAAATTTCCCAATGCAAAAAAGAGTGGTTAAGTAATTTCCACTGCCTAGTGGAAAATTCACTGAATTCAATTTGGCAAAAAACCTCAAGTCAACACAATACAAAAATTGGTTCCCCTAATGTAATGTAGTTGAAAACAGAAAGTCTCTAGCAGCATGATGAAAAAATACAGGTTGAACCTGGTTGAGCTGTAAAAATGACTAAAGGAAAGGAGAAAGAAAGCTAAGGAATTTTACACTTACTTTTTCAGGGGTATTCAAAGCAGATTTGATAGGAGATGGCGGTGGAGAGTCTGTTGCATCAGAATCTATTGCTTTATTTCGACTGGTAAACTGAGAGAAAACAAGGTGCAAAGTGATTAAATTACTGAGCGAAATTTTTGCAATAAAAAAGAAACCATTTTTTTTTGAAATCTCAAATAAATAACTAAGTTTCTTACTATCTTCTGGGAGAATAAATCTTCTCGGTCGTCCTAGAAAAAAATAAAATTCAGAAAATAAAGTGTTTATCATTTTGCTGACTGTAAACTGTCATTCAAAACAAAAAGATTGACAATTTTTTGGATTTATTTGTTTTGGATTTATTTGTTTTGAATTTTCCTTGTATTTTCAGACTTATAATATAATAATAAATAAATTACCTCAATTTGAGTTGACGTTTTCCTGTTTTGTTTGTTTTTTTGTTTGTTTGGTGTTTTGGGGTATGTTTTCTTCTTTGAATCCGTACTCTAGAAAGAAGTTGAAAATTAAATTTTATTGACTTACAGCAACTCCAAGGAGATTCAAGCTGAAATTCTTGAAATCATTATTATAAACCAAAACTTAAAAAACAGTATGAATGTGTAAGAAATAGTACCTTGCTTTGGTCTTCATTCTCTTTTTCTGAAGGGGTCTGAAGAAAAAAAGACGAGTTGTTCAACTGTACATGTGTGATCTGCTGATGACAAAAGTATTACCAGAAGCTTCGTGTTTTTTAACACAAATTTAAAATTCGACCTCACTACAGAGTAAAAATCTAATAAAATTACATTTTTTATAAAAACAAAATTTACAGAGCAAGCTAATCAAAACATATGCACCATATGCTTACAATTTTTTTCTTTTTGTTTGGAACACTTTTGGTTGCCGTTTTTGTAGATGTTCTTTTCCCTCCGTTTGACGAAGAAATCTATTTAAAAGAAAAGTTATACCTTTATATTGTATATATGTATGATCTATTTTCAAATCATTTTTCAGGATATGTGGTTTAGAGTATGCAAGTTAGACAAAAATATCCATCTGAAGTCAAGGAACTAGATAATTGCTGATGTGCTTATAAAAAAGTTGATGTTGTAGGTCCATTATGTTTTATAACCAACCCAAGAAGGAAGTGTGCCAAATTTCAGCCAATCCGACCATTTTTAAAGTCTCCAGTCTGCCCCAAAGTTTTCGGACAGACATACATACATACATACATACATACATACATACATACATACATACATACATACAGACATACAGACATACAGACATTGTCAGATCCTAGCTCAATTGAAGTTGAGAAAAGTTGAGAATTGTATTACTTGATTATTGTATTTTATAAGAAAACCCTTTTATACTTTAGTTTAATTTCTTTCTAAAATGTTGATCCTTGCTTCTACAATAAGCTGCTGAAGAGTAGGTAATAGTAATAAAGCAAAGTACAAATTGGCAAAGTAATTTAAAATTACCTGAATATCTATATCCTTAGTTTTTGCACCATCACCCTTTAAAAAAAGAAAATGTCCATTAATACAAGTAAAGTTATAAATATACTACCAAAATAAAATTAGAAGTTTACAATAGAGAAATTGGGGAATAATAAAGTTTCAAATAAAAATGATAGAATTTCAGTATAGAATTTGATGAAAACAAGAAATAAAAAACTGTACATTCTTGTCCAATTGAAGTTTTTTCCTGGCTGTCTTTTCTGTCCTCTGTATGGGAGCCTATATCCAAGAAAATAATTAAAATCTGATGCACTCATGTAATCTTGTCTTTTACGGAAACTATACCATGTAGCATGGTTATTACTTGTTCATAGTCCCTTAGTGTTAGTGAATTGGCAGATGCCAAAATCACTGTATTGTATGTCCAAAGTTTCTTCATGTAGAATATAAAAATCACTAAATTTACCTTTTTGCGGACCGAGTGAAAAACCTGTTTTTTGTGATGCCATGATTGTTGACGTCATAAGCAGAAAAATTTCAATAACTCAATATATAACCACTTTACCTGCTATCATAATTTTCAAACAACATTATTTTAATCTTAGCATTATTTAATTGCTTTAAGCTGTAAATCCTCTTTTAACTAAGCCCACTAAGCTTAAATTTGGCTGACCTTACCTCATAATCCATTCCATTCCTAACAGCTCTTCGTCTTTCGCTTGATACATTGATGATCTTTTTACGGATTAATCTATTATCCATTGAATTTAAAATCGGAATCTTCTTCAGCTCTTCAGTTAATTCCAAAAGTTCTTTGTTGTTTTCTGTGTCCCCCTTCTTAAACGTGGGTAGATCATTTCCAGCCCACTTCTTGGAAACATAATTCCTGATCGTGTTTTGTCTGAAAAGAAAAAGCACGCCAATCCAAGTTCATTTCATCGTTTGTTTCAAATCACAAAATCTAAATTTATTGGACTCGTCCAGAAATGTTTGTGCACCCAAGGTGGATGATTTTTAATCCAGGATAGCAAAAATAATGTATGAAAATTGTGCTCCTGCATTTAAAATTGGCTGTCTAGGAGTTATAAAACAATATATCCAAACAAGAAACAAATGTGCGAAGATTAGCACATATAATTTATTAAAACTATCTATCTAACGCTAAAGTAAACTAATTTTTAGTGGGCATAAATCCTAAAATATTATCATAATGTAGATTAAAAATTGTCTAGAACTGGTTCAAAGTTATCTTTAAAATAAAATAAATCTTACTTTTTTGTTTGAGTTACCATGTCATTACCATGTTTACTAAGTATATAAAGTCTCAACTTATTTATCAATCTTTACAAAAAATTATTTTGGTGTATAAAATTAACACTTACTGTATATTTTCAATGTGGTTTTGTACAGCTTCCCTTCTTGGTGTCATTGGCAAAGTTTTACTAACTGCCAATTTTGGATAGGCAGATTTAAACACAAGTATTTGTCTGACATTAAGCCCCAACTTTTCCAATGTAAGAAATTGATCATCTGTTGTCACCAATGTATAGAGCAATTGTCCATCCAGATTGTATTCTAAATGAGTTTAAAATAATAAAATTAAATTTTAATAAAAGGTTTTTGCAAAGATGACAAATAATGTTTATTAATACTACAAATTGGACAAAGTCTGTGCTTCTGAGCGAGCAAAAAAGAAAAAATGTAAAATATACTAATTTTTGAGAGCAAAAGTTTTTGGCGGGAGCCAATTTGCAAATTACCAGACGGTGTCAATCGAACTTCTCGAGCTAATCAAACTTAATCGAACAGATCGAGTTTGATTTGGTTCGATAATCGAACTATTAAGTTTCGATTAAGTTCACAACTTGTTCGATTACAAAAATCAGTTCAATTGCGAAATTAGTTATTAGAAAGGGCATTATTTGGCTGAAATAAAGAACAAATCAAGACAAAAATTGGCTACAAATTAGAACAACTTTAAGTGTATTGGCAGACGTCCCTAGGCATGGCCCGGACATTTCCGGGCCTCTCAATGAATTAAAAATTGGAAAAGGCCCGAGTATGGCCCGCACAATCCCGGGCCATGCTCGGGCCAGCTTCTGGGGAGCGAAAATCCCAGGCCGCTTCTGAACCGCGCTTAATGTTCGGGCCACTTTACAGAGTTTTATTTTGAAGCCCAGACATGGCCCGGAAATGTCCGGGCCATGCCTAGGGTCGTATTGGCAGGGTCCTAAAAATTTACCTTCTTTTTGTAAATTGGAAATCCAACAATTTTCAAAAATCATTTTAGCCAAGCAGAATTTCCCTGTCGTCCACACCCTAGTTACCTACAGACTTAAACTGGAAGAGCCCAATTTCTAAACCTTCCACAGGGCCTTTTATCAGCTTATGTTTTACAAAAAAGTGACTTTACCAATAAGTTCTTCAGCCACATCAGGTGGGAGGACATCTGTCAACATTGTTGAGACTTGGTCGGTTGTCAACTCAATGAATTGGCTGTAAGTTTTACTTTCAGTGGTGCCAGGCATATTGATCGGAAACAAAATGATGTCGGTATTTTGTTTTGAAATTTGAGTTTAGAGTCAATTAAGAAAAAATATTTCTTGTCGCTTTGTGTGATGTGATTTGCTGCACGTGTTCGACAATTATTCCGAGAATTTAAAAACCATAAAAGTATCGCATTCGTTGAGATCTAAAATCAAGACTGAAATCAAAGAAAAAAAGCAAGTTTTTTGCGTTGTGTTACCTACTTCAAGAAGAAAAAATACATAATTCTTTGACAAAAATTAAATTAAAAGCATTAAAAAATTTTGATTTAATGAAAAAATTTCATGTTCATTCCATCTTTGTTCTGGACTGTAATTTGTAACCCTACCTGATATTCCCGGTCATGGCCATTCATTCGACGTAAGAAAAAAAAGAATCGGATAATTTTATAATTTAGAATGTGAAACCATTATATTACTTTAGCCTGTCGATTATTACTCGAGCTTAGAAATTTTGATTTTGGCGCTAACTTTGCTATAAACATTGAATAATTTTTATTGGTACCTTTGATACAACATACATATATAGGAGGTAAAAACCTTCTTTCCTATTTTCTTCTTCCACAAAAAAACAACAACAAACAACGTTCATTCATTATGTCTAAACGAAAATTAACGTGGACAAAGGATGAAATTGAACCTTGTTGGTGTTCAGAGTCATCAACAAAGCCTCACAAACACTGTCCATGCATCAATTGTGAGGGCAAAGCTGTACACCGATCAACAGAGGAAAGACACCGAACACAATTTGCTGAATCTTTTAATGACAGTAGTGAAGTAACTTCAAGCTCTGACGAGGAGGATGTATTTGAAAGTGATTCTTCTAGTTCTACTGAGGTACAAACTGACAGACAGGAACTTATTTCAGATGATGATGGTAAAGACAGCAATAATAGTGGTGATGAAGAACCTGTACTTCAGAATGATAACAATCCTCCTGATGATGATGACGATAGTGATGAAATGGAAATTGAAGCTAATGGAGCAGAAGCAAATAATCATCACCAGCAGCAATTGGACCTACAATTACATGAAGAAAACAATAATAATCGCAATAATCGGTGAGTCTGCATTCACAGTTTGCTTTCATTCATGGACCCCAGACCAGTTTAATTGAACTATTGGAACCGTATTTTTAATCGGACTTTGACAAACTTAATGGAACTTTGTTTTTCGCAAAGTTAATGTTCGATTAAATTCTGTCGTTGAACTTTAAAATCGAACACTCACAATTTTAGCGATTTTCAAAGTTCGATTAGGTTGGATTAATTTAGTCAAACTTAATTAATTGAACCCGTTTTTTCAAGCTTCAATAATAGTTCAATTAGTTCAATTTGAATCGATCAACAACCTTGCTTAACCCTCATTTTCACCCGCTAACCACACAACTCGCAAAACTCACAATCATAATAACGTACATGCATATTGTATTTTTTATCCAATTAGGCTGAGATCGAAAAATAGTTCTGTTCGCGTCGCAGAAGGACTCAAAAATTGATGCGGGCGGGCTGGTTTTTTTATGGCCGCCTTAGCAGCGCCCTCTTTTTAAAGCGCCTCCCTTCGATAAGCACCACATTCCACAAACAGAATGTTTGTTGAATTTGTCAAACTTTTCTTGTTGTCAAACTTTGTCAAACTGAATATATTTAGTCAAACTTAATCGAATATTCACAATTTTAGCAATTTTTTAAAGGTTTTAAGTTCAATTAGTTCGGTAATCGAACTGTTCGATTAAACTGGTCTGGATGACCTTGGATGGTCTCCGGGGATGAATCTACTTACTAACCTTCTTCCAGGGGCTTCAGGAGTTTTCAGGAGGGCGTTTCCAGGGCGAGGTATATATTTTAACCTGTGACCCAGACGACGTTGGACGCCCCTGACGAAATTTTATGGGATTCGCGTTCACCTGCTTTCCATTGTTCACAAGATTGTAGAATGTGGATAGAATCATTAGGGGTCTTAAGGAGTCAATCACAAATATTTTCATTTTGTGTCATTTCACATTGATCGAGTCAATATGAGTCTGTCGGTCGGTAAAAAATTGTCTGAAAGTTTAAAACCGACCAACATGACCAACATTCTTTTCGAGAAGTAAGGTCTCTATCTTAATTCACTAGATAGGTTTTCTCCTTTTGATTTCTGAATCCAGTGCATTAATAAGATAGAGATTACTGGTTATAAAGTGCGACAAAAAATATATGCGCATGGCACATGATTGAACGCTACAAATCTTTTTTCTAGCGTCAAAGCAGGAAAAATTCTTTAGAAAATGCAAAATCTGGCACTGTTGAAGCATGAAAAGTTCAGCACTTTTCTTTTTTTCAAAATAATGAAGATCATTTTTATGATTCTAAATTGCAGGGATCAAGTGCTTGTGGAGAATTTGCTGCAAACTCTCACCCTTGCATCAAAGATGAATGCATCAATTGGGAATACTGAAAAACTTTTGGTGTATGTTGGCAATTTGATAAACAATTTCTGTGATCTTGGAGACTCTTGGCCAAAATCATATGCTTCGGCAATGTCAATCCTAAAGCAAACAGGATTGTATCACAAACCTGAACACAGTAAAATTTGTTTTAATCAACAGGAGCATCCAGCACATTTTTATGTTATCAATGGTTCTGAAGCCTGCCCAGATTGTGATAATCATCCTATAATCAATCGCTATTATCTTCCGCTGAAGGATAAAATCAAACGTTGGTTTATAAATGGAGAGTTAATGATTAAGATGTTAGGTCACTGGAAAAACAGAACAAGGTGGCTGGGAAAGACAGGAGCAACTTACCCCTTGAAAGAAATCTGGGATGGCTATCGTTTTAAAGAACTACAGTGGTTTTGGGACCCAGAAAGCACATGGCCACTTCCACACAAATGCGTCAGTTGCAAAATTTACATCAACTTGATGGATTTGAACATAACAAGTGACCAACCTCGTGAGATACAATGTTTCAATTGCAACCATAAGCAGCATATTCAGCCAGAAATTGTTTCTGGTGACCCAAGAAACATTGGCTTGATTGGACATTGGGATGGTTGGACTCCCAAATTTGGAAGAGGAATTTCGTTTTCCACAGGTGAGTTACCTTTCGTATCACACTAACTAAAAGGAAGAAATTTTAACAGCAAATCACTCAAGCTTTTTCAGAGTTTAATTTGGCGCATCAGCTATCAATTTAATTTAGCAGATGACATACTTTGTTCAAATTTTCCTCATTTTATAAAGCTCACATAAGAGAAAAATTAGTATGGTTTCATTGAATGTTTTGAATTTGGCAAAGTAGGTAGAGCAAGGAGATTTTGCTCAAAACAAAATCAATTTAAAAGAATGGAAGAAAAGTTTAAATTTTTTTGTGGAGATTAATTTTGGGAATGAGAGATAATAGCCATAATTATCTCAAATATGAATAAAAAACAATACAAACCTTTTGCATATTTTTTCAGTCTCACTGCCACACTAACAGAAAAAAAATGAATAATAAGGTAATTTCCAATATCAGGAATAAATGTGTTCCCCAATGGGTAATCATAGTCTACTTGAAGGGAACTATATTTTGCAGGAATTTAATTTTGTGGTGGACCAAAAAGATTTCTTTTGCATGACAAGGCTAATTTTGCTTTTAAAAAATTGATTGATTGAAACCCGGGTGATTTTTCATAAATGAAGATAACAAAAATATGTTTTGCTTAATCTTCTAACCCAGTTTGATGATGAAGTTAGTTTGCTCCTCATTGCTCCTCCCAAGGTAGGGGAAGGCACAACTCTTTCCCTCTGGATTTCTCTACTGTTGCTGGCAGCAATTATATAAACACTGGGGTCTTTTTAGTATGAAAGTACTAATGGTTAAAAAAAGTCACTTACATTATGGAGCTGGTAAGATTTCCATAATGTGAATTGCAGATTTTTAAACCCATTTTTTAGAACCTCCAGCTGGGGAAATTTTTTTAAGTTACCAGGGTAATACCATGCTTAAAATATTAATCTTTCATTTATTCTGATTTAAGGCTCGATAGAACTTAACATAGCAAATATGGAAAAAGAAGATCGCTGTAAAAATGACCACGTTTACACGTCAACTTTCGTACCAGAAAGGGATCTACCAAACAGGACTCCAACATCTTTAGACCCGTTTTTGTTACCTCTTGTTGCAGAGTTGGAAGAACTTTTTATTGGTGGTATGTTTTTTATTGCATATCTTATTAATCATTGTTTCCTCCCCCCTTTCTGCTGGGGGATTTTTTTTGAAAATTTTCAAAAAGGGGGAGCATATGTTTTCAAACAGTTTCTTTAATTTTTAGTTACACATCTAATGATTGAACGTAGTACATGAAACTCTGAGTAATAGATTTTTAACATTATATTTGATTCACATCTATTGTGTTATCTAAGTTGACCTCTTTGTCGTCAAATTTTGTACAATTTTTATGTTTGACATTGGAAAGTGAAATAGGGGCGATAAAAGAGGGGTAGACCAAAAATTCAACATTTTTGGGGTGGGAACTTTTTTTTCATTTCCAGGGGGGATTTGACAACCGGGGGGACCAAAATTTCTGAACTATTTTTGTGTTTTCTTTTCGGGGTGTCTAACATGAAAATTAGTTCTGTGAAATGTAATGTAGTTTTTTTCTCAAAATGTTAAATGAAAGAAAATGGGAAATAGGAGAATGAAAGAATTTTGTCGAAAAGTTGGCTGACTAGCGCAAAAATAAGTTCCGCGAAAATTAGTTCACTTAAGCTACTTGATTGGGATGTACAAATAACATTTATTTATTTCCAAATCCCTGGACTTATATATATATTTTATTCAACACACCTTCTTACTGACTTTTACGTTCATTTATTGTTATAAATATATATTACAATATGATGCTCTTATACAGGGATGGAAATTGACTACCCAATTGATATTGGACCAATCAAAGCAGGAAAAATTCAAATACGATGTATGTTGATTTGCTGGACCGGGGACTATCCTGCTCAATGCCAGGTTGGCAAGTTTTCCAATAAAGGAACCATGGGTTGTCGTGTGGATGATTGTGAAGGTAATAAATTCACTAGAAAATTTAATCTTCAAGCTTTATGGCTTTATATTTTACTCTAGTAACAATGGTACAAGCCTTGAAGACAAAACTTCCTTAATTTTACAACAGAAGGATGTTTTAATTTACACTGAATGTTTACACATGTTCATTAAGATGATAGGCTTGTCTAGGGGATGTGATTTGTCGCGCATTTTCAAATTTTTGAAAATACCCAATTTTCTGATTTTAGAAATAAGTTTCCCCTGATAACCAGAAAAAATTTCAGATTTCGGTTAACTTTATCTCACACAAAAAAACTTTTTCAGCTGGCATGTATGTGAGCGTACTCAGCCTACCTTAAGTGTATTAATTTTGGCGTGTACTTAATTTGGCGGTTGTCCGAAATGCTATTTTTGGCGTGTATTTAATTTGGAGGTTGATAAATTTTGAAAATTTTGGCGGGTACTTAATCCGCCAAATTTAATCCCCGCCAAAATTTAAGGTAATCTCAATTGACCTCAAATTTCGAACATAAATTCAGTATATGAAAAAAATTATAAAGTTTCCCCTTTAGGCTTTAATCACATAGTCGAAAGCACATTTCTAAGTGATTTTATAGCATTTTATATTTCCAGGCTCATCTTAGTAAAAAAGTTCATTGATGTGGGTATTTTTTATCTAAAACTGAAAAAAGAACAGAGAAACCCTTTTCCACCTTTTATTGCAATTTTCAAAAATACCACTTTTTTCTCAATTTTTTTAGCAGTTTGCGCTATTTTACAAAATATTTGATGGCGTCATGAAATTTTGAGCAAAATTGCGTTATGCTATTAGAAAATATCCCTCGCACCAGCAGACCATAAAAGGCCTGGGGTAGAAAGGGTTAAATGACACTTTTAATGGTTTTGAAAATTTGCAAAAATACTTTTATTCGCCAAGATAATTATGGTAACAATGTTTTACATCTTAGGAGTTTCGGTGGAAAGGAGCAGTACAAAATATTACACCAACAACCGACACCATTATACAGAAAGATGGAACAAACGAAACTTTATATCGGAATATGAAACAATGAAAGACATTGAAGAATTGCCCACTCCAGCATTAAAATCTCGACGTGCCACTGAAACTGGTTATACTGGCCTTAGTGTTTTGACGAATTTGAACTTTCTATATGGGTTTGATGTTTTTAAAGACCTTAATCGTGATGTCATGCATTTGGTTTGTTTGAACCTCACTAGGAAACTCTTCAAGAGGATCTTCAATAATGATGACTTTGATTCGGAAGCTTTTGGCAAGGAACTTGAAAACTTCCCATTTACATCTGGTAAGTTTTTCTCACATTTAAATTTTTCCCAGCCAAGCGACTGAAAACCTGAATCATTGGTTTCAATTCATAATGATCCAAAATCTCGGTGGTGGTACCGAAAATTTGATTTTCCTGATTCTTTTATTCAATCAAATGAAAGTGAAAATGAATTTATTTTCATATGAAAAAAGTATGAATTCGTTGTAATGCGATAACCCATAATAACATAATAAAAAAAAAAAATTCACAAAGGCGGGGGTAAACTGGGACAAAAACAATCGAGACGATACACATCCCCTATATCAGAGCGGATGTGTGCAGTCTACTGTTCAGTCAGTTGAGTTTTAAAAATTTGCTTTGGATTAATTGTATTGAACAATTATATCTTCCCAAAATAGATTTCAATCACTTTTTGTTGAGAATGGTCGACACTAGTTTGGCATGTTAAAGATTTGTTCAGGGTAGACCCCTGTAATCAAAATTTCTCTCATTAAAAATCGTGTAATCTTTTACATTGTAAAAATTTTAATTCACAGAAATGCTCGATGGCCACTATCCGAAGAAGTTATCTAAGTTCAGTTCATGGACAGCAGAAGAGTGGCGAATATTCGCCTATCCAGTAGCGGAAATATTGTTCCATGGGAAAGTACCCGAAGACGAATATCATTTGATTTATTTGAATGCCCGTATTGTAGAGCTGTTATTCCACCACAGAGATGGTTTAAATGAAAGCGAGGTGCAAGTGCTGAGGGATATATGTTGGCGTCGTTTGATACTTCTCGAGGAGAATGTCGGTGAAAAAGAGTGCGTTATTACGGCCCACAATTCGATTCATATTGCCGAAGATATTGAAAGATTTGGCCATTGTGATAACCTCTGGTGTTTCAACAATGAAAGAGTTGTTAAACGGTTAGTTACTTATTTCTTTTTTTTAGTTTAATCTGGTAGAATTGGAATCTGACCCAGAATAACTCTTTCTAGTTTTTTTGGTGTCAATAGAGCCCCAATTTGATGTTGATCAACGTATCATAAGCTTAAGATCAGGCCCTTAGGGAAGATATTTTATTTGTGGGTTTGCCCTTCTCAGGCAAAAACTCAAGGTATCGAAAATATTGAAGCATCACCCAAGGGTCAAACACGCCTCAAATGTTTTAGTTTAAATCTACATTAAAATATCCTTTCTGTTCTAGATATAAAAGTTTGCCGACGAATTGCAAAAACATCGAGGCAACCTACGCCAAACTAGAAGTCAAGCGAGAAATATTGGCAGTCGCTGATGCGATCGAAGAACGAATAACTCATAGGGTTGACGGGGTCAATGGCGTAAGCATCAAATTCCTTTTATTTTTTCTGTCCAAGGTGTAGAATGCCAAGAAGTCTAATATGTCATTACATGTCATTACTAGTATGTACTTGTTACGATGTATTTTTTGAAAAATGTCCGTTTTGAAAATTATTTCAAATTTCTATGGGGGGGGGGGGGGATATGACAACCGGGAGGACCAAAATTTCTGGGGGGGACTGACCCAGGAGGAAACTATGTTTAGGAGGGCTCCGAGCTTGAGTATTTCCCCCAGCAAAAGGGTAATCCTGGTTTGGTTCATGCCTAACTGGGAGGTTTAACTTTAAGTAGGTACTAGAAAATTTAAACTCTATTGCACCGCAGTGAGCCTGAGGGAAAGCGAAGAGACAGCATAGCTTCACGCTAGGATATTGGACATGAATTTTGAATTGTTACGCATTTGTTGTTTGTTTGTTTTGAAAGTTAAAATTCCGCGTCGGAAAATATAGGCTAATTTGGCCTAAAATGGTAATCTTGGGGGTCAATTTCCAACAGGCAAGATTTTATGTTTCGCGGTATTTAATTTCCCGGTTGACACCCAAAACCGCGCATTAAATGCCCCAAAAATTTCTTCCCGCAAAATTTTCTTCCCTTAAAGGTAGCTGCCATGAATTGTTCTTTAAGCATTTATAGATTATTTTTTATATAAATGAAAGGAACTGCTGCTGAGACGAATGTCATTTTAATTTTTCTTCTTTGCTTTTCTTGAAATACCTTATCGGGTTAAAAGTCGGGGATAAGTTACCAATTTTTTGGGCTAGTGAACAAAATCTCCCCCGAGATGCCCATAAGAATATCAGGGTGAAATCGACTACCTTATTACACTTAATAACTAATCAAGTTAAACGAATGCGACAATTTATTAACGCGAAAGGCAAGATTTTCGAAAATTACCATGGCTCAAAATTTACCAAGCCATTCGCGTTAATAACATGTGTAGTTAATTAAGTGTAATAAGGTAATTTGTAAGATTACCTTAAGGATAAATAATATCTCGAGGGTGAGAGTTTTCAAATCAATAAGAATAAAAGTAGGGAAAATCAAATGGAGGCATTTTAAACAAAAAATACGTTGTACCTATCAAGATTTTGTTAGATCCCTGTCTCGAAAGACAAAGAAAATGCCTAAGAATACTTCACCCTCAGCTAAAAAACACTATATTCTTATAAAAAAACGTATAACCATTATAGGATTCTGCAGTGGTCGGAGAAAATGACCAAATTGAAAGCGACTAATTTCAAAACTTAGTCGGTAAAAATTAACTAATTTTAAAATTTTAGACAGGGAAAAGTGACCAAAATTTCTCAAGGTGATTAAATTTTCCCCGGACCAACATTTTCCCCGACTAAAATAAAACCCGACTTTTTTCCTCGATAAGGTAAAAATTATTTAAAAAAAATTTAGGTACATAAGCTTTAAACATAGCATTTTTTACTATGGCCAGTGTTTTTTTGTTGAATTTATTAGATTGTATCCAGTGTTGAAGCTGCAAAGAGATTTAAATTCTCCGATGAGATTCGACTCGTTTTCATCGGCACAACTTCATTGGCAAATATCAGGATAGCTGACGATGCCGTCCGGGAAGCAATGTCATCACTTGACCGTGGAGATGTTGAAGTTTACCAGAATTTTCGATCGTGTTTTTTGAAGAAGAACAATTCACTGCTCAAAGATGGATCTTTTGTTTTGCTAAACTCAGGATATGTAGGAAAAATATCGGAGTTTGTTTATGTTAGAAACAACAATGGCTCCTTCAAATTTGTTCGTGTTCAACTTTTCGCTCTTGAGCAATGTGTGAACCCCCAAGATATACCAACACTGACTGTTACTGATCGTACCACTATTGTTAAGATGGAATCTGTCAAGCGGAAGGTTATTGCTTACTCTAGCAACAATGGAACAATATATTGTATTGACTATGATAAACCAAATTTTTACTTTCCTTTCGAGGCGCTCCCTTAAAATTTTGTATCTTGCAGTTGTACCAAATTAATTGTAGATATTTGTTGTGTGTATGGTAATGGTTCAACAATTAAAAGCTTTTTCAGCCTCGTTTTAAGAGTAGGCCGGGTCTTTTATATGACATTTGATAAATCCGTTTCTCTATTCCAATATTGGCGAAACATTATTCGTTTAATTTATTTACATATTTTTTGCGTATGGTATTATAATTACTTCGAAAGCACGTGTGCCTCGGCTTTTGCTAATCCTTTCGTTTCGAAAGCGCATGATCCGAGGTCCATGTCAATTCTTTCGTTCAAGAGTAATATCATTGATTATTTAGGAAGTAAACTAAGAAAAAATCACCATATATCAAACAACTTGTAGACCCATAGTACATATGGTAGATCCAAGTTCATTGTCAGCAACATGAGCCGAATTTAGTTAAATTAAGGTCATGGACAGTCAGATGTTACTTAAAAACAACTAACGTCTGGGCGTGACGAAAAACAAGACACGTTGAGGCCGGGGTCAGCCGATCCGTTCCTTCACAGCAAGTCACGTAAGCAAGTTTATTAACTTCACTTGCCCTCGGTTGGGATAACACAACGGTTGACCTTGACTGAGCTCTTGTCGGTGTATTGCCAATGACGCCGAGCTCTATGTTCTTTGACGCATGATTATAGTTTCCGATGGAATGCCTCTCGCATGACCCTAATGTTGTGTAACACATGCTAAGATTGTGTAACCGTAACGTCTACTTGGCTCCAAAACTTCACACTTTCATACAGTCATCGTGCTGGGTATCAATCAAAACTTATCATTTCAAAGTCTGACAAATGCTTCGCCAATATGCCAAGAGAAACGTTTTTATAATTTTTTTTTAATCATTAACATAAGTTCATTCATTGTTTAAAATTGAGTCTGCATATACTTTAAAAAAACGTGTGTTCGTTTCAAAAGTTAAGAGGTTTTAAAAAAAAATCAAAACGAACTGTTTGTATTCAATTTTTTAATGCAAATACACATTATGGCAGTGGAAACTAAGCCCCACATCCGTGTAGTTTATTGAAACTTTGTGTAATTTTGTCAGTGTATATTTTGTTATCACATGCCAAACTATCGTTTGGTCTATAAAAATTCCGGCATGTTATAATGGAATCCCCAAGACTGACTTGAAACCAATTTTTTACTTGCGGAAATGGAAATTCACACGCGTGTGGTCAAAGTTTGTGTGATTTACACGTGTATATATCAATATCACACACCAACTTACAACTGGATCATTTATGAAATTTCCGGTGTGTGATATTGGAAATCCCAAAAGTTGGCTCAAAATCTTTTTAGAATACGGAAAAAGAGTTTCACAAGCGTACTTTTTTCAATAAAAAATTTATGTGTACTTACGAATGTGTATTTGGATTTCACATGCCTGACTTACAAACGTGATTTATCGAAGTTTGTGTGATTTACACGTGTATATATCAATATCACACGCCAACTTACAACTGGATCATTTATGAAATTTCCGGTGTGTGATATTGGAAATCCCAAAGTTGGCTCAAAATCTTTTTGAAATGCGGAATAAGAGTTTCACACGCGTGTTTTTTTCTAATAAAAAAATTATATGTACTTATGAATGTGTATTTTGATTTCACAAGGCTGACTTAAAAAATGAAAATTTCAATGAAAACATTTCCTGCGTGTGATATTGGAAATCCCAAAGCAAAAAAAATAACACGCCATCATTATAGAAAAGTCACACGCAAAAATTATTTTTTGAAAATTCCGGCGTGGGAAAAAGTATTTTCACATGCATGTGATCTATTGATTTTTTCCTGTGTCTGATGTGAAAGGATGTTTGTAAAAGGATGATTTTTCAATGTTCAAATTTGGATTCAATCTAATCAATTCATGTTCAATTTGTTTCACTGGCTTCAA
>JAUJPO010040601.1:0-18486 GCA_032270745.1 Tiaropsis multicirrata | reverse complement strand
TATATCTAAATGATCGCTTTGTATATAATGAGAAAGAAAAGGTGCTTATAATTTTGGTGCCTTTTATCCCCTGAAAACTTAAAAAAAAACATTTAGGTGGTGTCCAGGGATTAGGGGATTGGTAATCAAAAATTTTACGGCGGGCATCACAGCCGCCTAAGGCCTTTGGCCAAAACTCAATTTCTAATCCAAAAAACGGCCAGTGACTAAAGTGCTTGGAATTTTTCCTGCCTCTTGACTACAATTTTTGAAAACTAATCGAAGAAAAGATTTTTGAGGGTCGACTTGATCGGCTATTTGCTGATCAATATGGATTGAAGAAGAAAATCAAAAAGGTTTGACCCGAAGCTGCACGGCATGTCACTGAAATTTGAAAGACTCTCAGGCAGGTCACCTCCCTGTTTGAAAGCAGTAAATAAAGTGAACGGTGACTGCATCAAAATATGTTTAGCAATCTCAATCATGTCTATAATTGTGTAAATAAAGAAACCGTAGTTGAAAATAAAACCCAAACATTTCAAACCAGATTACAATAGAAAACATATATCATCAGTGAATTCGATTTGGCGTCAATTTTTATCATTTTTGTGCAAGTCAGATTTCGATTAGCGAATTAAAATTTCGATAACTTTCTAAATTCTTAAGCTAAGAACATGGAATTTTCCACATTGGTCACGAATGCAACAAATGAAACGTGGTCCAAATTTTGTAAAAAAAGAGTCAATTGTTTCCAAGTTTAATGGCACCAAGTTCGTTGCGTTTTTTCACTTCAAATAACTACAATGAATCAATGACAAGAATAATTCTTTTGTCAAGTTCCGAGGCTTTTGTATCAATCGCGGATTTGTTTCTTTGTTTCTCATCCTTTTCAACGACCTCTTCTTCTTCAACTTCCTTTTTTGTTGCAGAGGACTCTTGGCGGTTATCAGCGCAGAGCGATTTTTGACTGGCGGCTTGTTGAACTAATTTGATACTTTCATTGACCATGCTTTGCACGGGAGAAATACATTGCTCGCAAAGTTCGTTGGTAGAAGCGAGGGATCTCTCACTCGGTTGTTGCGCGATCGCATTGCTGTTACTCTCGTTTCCGTTAGCTATTTTGTGTTGCCATGAGCCCCACTCCTTTCGCACGCTTTGCAATTCTCCACGAAGGTGTTCGTTTTCACGTAACTCCATTCTAGCCTGAGATAACTTGGCTTCGTATCGCTCTTTCATCTTTTGAACCATCTCAGCCCTTTGTTTGGCTACTTGTTCCATTTCTAACATGAGTTGATTAACCTCACGATGTTTGACATGAAGTTGTTCTTGTTCAAGTTCTTTTCGAACCCGTATTTCATTCATACAGTGTCTTGTCCATTGTTTTTGGTAGTTTTTATCTTGAATTTCGTCATTTCTCTTATCTCGTTTGGTAGACAAAGCTTCTAGCTCTTCATCATCATTAATAATCAAAGCTTCCAATTCTTCGACTGACAAAGACATTCTTAATGATCGAGTTTGTGCTTCTTAGTAGGACGTGGCAGCTCAACCAACACGAGATTCATGTAACTGGAGATGTATGCCAGTATGACAACAATAAAAAGAAGACACTACATTGTTAAAAACGCAGACAACTGGAAAATTACGTCATTGGTTTAAGAATTTTCTTAGCAACCTGTTTTCTTCGTTCAGCTTGCGAGATGAACCACTCTGAAGCAAAATCCCCACCACTCGTTAATAAGAACACCCGGCCGAGTTTTTAATACCGGGTAGCATGCTATGAGGTTTTCCCCACCACTCATTTGTGTCTTTGGTTTGGGCTTTTAAACATTAACCCGATATTAACCCGATATCTTCACCTTATTATCGTAATAGACGCAGAATTAAGCAAATAAAAACATTCGAACGTGATAATTAGTTGCTGTTGTATTAGTAGGTTTTCAAAACAGCAGCCACAGAAAGTAAACAAAACCTTTTCGCTTTTTGGGAATAACAACTACAAAAACCTTTTTTTTTGCCTCGCCTTTGCAGTTTTTAAAACTAACATGGACAGTTTGTAGTTAGAGGAAGGTCGGGCAATTGGCTGGAAGCTTAATGGCTGACACTATATTTGTGCTTAAAGAAGTTTTTAGACATTTCTTAGAGGCAAAAGAAATACAGAAGTTGTGGTCAAAAAAATTGTAAAAATGCTAAATCTGTGAAAAATAATTACCAGTTTTCCCAGCTCAAAACAGCATCCTTGAAAGTTGTGAAAATGTAAAACCTAGGATTTCTCTAACCTTCCACCAGCAAAATCGAAAGTCAAATGTTTTGGTAAAAAAGTGGGAGATTTGAGGAGAAAGGGAAATTTTCAAATTTGAAAATAATAAAGATGGCTCGTAATCTATCTATGCATTTTCTTTTTCTAATCTATATGCTAGTTGTCATGGTTATTCTATGTCACTTCTAATACTTTTGATTTGCTTTTGATTAGTGGATGTATCATAATGTATGCCAAATTCGATTTTCAGGGAAGATTAACATGATATTCAGATGGTGATATTTTCTATCGCTACGCTAAAGCTCTAAAGACACTATGGAAAATATACCGTCTGACGAATTCGGCTCTTTTCTAAAAATTTCAAACTCCAGGTATGAATTAAAATTAAAAATACGAATTTTCAAATGAAGCACCAAGCTGAGAAAAATATATAATTTTGCGCAGAATTGTGCAATTCAAAAAGTTGTATCACTACATACTGCGTAATTCCTCAGATGGTATATTTTCATCGTGTCTTTAGAGTTTTAACGTACCGATAGAAAATTCACCATCTGAATATCAGGTTAAGGAAGATTGACATCGGATCATACTTTACTTACTGGAATTGAAAATGCATAGAACGAGTACAAGGAAATTTCAAAAACAAAAAGTATTGGTTCAAGAAGCTGGAAAACCTGGGAAAATTGTGAGAAAACGGACCAATACTTTTGCCCCTTTTATAGCGAATTTAAAGGGATGTTCCCATGACGTTCAAAATCTATTTTACAGGGTTACTTCAGGGGAAAAATCAAAATCATTACGTCTAGAAATCATGATTTGTTTACACCGAATTATCCGCTAATAATATATATATACAAAAAAAGTTGAGTGCTGTGAAACTTTGATAGCCATTAATTACGAATCAGTTTTTGGCTGAGAATCACCTAAATTCTGGATTTTCAATCGTTGACGTCGAAGTCTACGCTTGGCGCTCTTTGTGAGAGGTGCTGGCTCGTCTGTTTCTTGTTCGGCGGTTTCTTTTTCATGTTGCAAACTTCTCAACTCTTCTCTACAGCCAAATTGCTCGTTTTGAAAAAATGTACTTGTTATTTTCAACATGCTCATGAATGCCTCGTTCAGTTCCACTCCATTCTGAACAAGTTGGTTATAAAAAGCTCTCGATCGTTCTATTCTTCGAATGTGATACCTCAAGTCCATAATTTCATTTTCTTTAGCCTTGAATTCTCGTTGATGCTCGTCGCTTAATTTGCAGCTCTCCACTTGACTTTGAATTTGTTGCTTCTTTAGCTCTAAAGCTTCCGTCTCTTCTTCAAACATTGCCGTCATTTCTTTCAACTGCTCTACTGATAAAGGCGGCATGATTCTTCGGGTCCTGCACGATGGACTAACAAGTTCTGTCGCAGGTGTTTTGAAGCCACAAGAAAATAAAGAAACTGTAGACGATGGAAGTTTTGACGTTAAAATTAAGATGCTGCTGCAGTGTGCATCTAGATGACGTTTTTAAGAAGCGAAAAAAATATATTCTGTCGTCAATATTTTTCTTTTTTCCATTCTTTTATTTTCGATATTCAGTTCAAGGCGTCCGGATTCAATTGGGTTGAATTGGCAGCTGGGTCAATAAGCAAGGGAAGAAAGTATACATAAACCTGATTAGAGCATCGCGTCTGCATATACAATCATGTAACAGGAAAAACAGCTTATTTTCATCAAAATCGAAAAAGTCTACACATTCAAGGAAAAAGAAAAAGTCACCATAACTAAGAAGACGATACAAAATGATAACGCTTCGAAAACGACAAAAAAGAACAAAAACTCACACTTTGATAATTCGAAATCCCACCATTGACATTGGCATTGATGACGCCATTTAGAATCATACTCAGTGGATTGATGTTGGTCTCTTTACCAGACGAATATTCGGTCACTTTTGATTCCAAATCTTTGTTTTTGGTCAAAATCAGCTCGGTTGCATTCTCAATGGGCGTCAGCTCCGTCTACAAATCAAATATAAAATGTATTCAACAAACATGACCAAAAGTTATTTTTGCTCATTCGAAGGAAAAGGGCGACCACGATCAAAAGTTTCTCGTAATTTTAAAAAGAAATTTTCTCATAATCTGTAGTACACAGTTGCGAGTACAATATGAGAAATATTTTACGAAAAAATCCGGAACGAGTATATTATTTCCATATTGTTACGAGCTACCGTGCGATAACTAGTTTATCGGTGACCCAAAAAATGCTTCATCTTTAGTTTTTGTTTTGACCTCAACATTCCTGATCCTCTTTTATTTCAAAACATTCAAAGCTTCTCATAACATTCGAAAAGACATATGTGTAATCACAAGCGATTTGGATAACGTTGATTTTTGAACGGTCCAAGAAAAAGAACGATAATTACCGTTCCAGACCGGTCAAGAACGATCTGGAACGATCCTTTTTCTTTTTCCGACTTTTTGTTTTTTATTGGTTCGATTGTTGAAGGTAAACCAATCAAGAACGTTCAAGGAACGATCCCGAACCGCTCCAGACCAGATTTTCGAATGTCAGATTTTCGAACGAGAACGTTTGAAATGTTTATGTATAGCCGATTTTTGTACTAATCTGAAGATATTTGACCCTAAAGTACCGAAAAATGATCTAAATTGGCGAAAAAGTCCAAAAAAGCCATCTTTGAGGTCAAATATCTTCAGATCAGTACAGAAATCGGCTATACTCACTAAAAAGTCTTCTATATAGTTTTTTGATGGCTTTCACGTGGTATAGATGGTTTTTGTTAGAAATGATTTTGAAAAAGTAATATTTTTCATCCCTTTGGGCTCTTGCCTAAGAACAACAAACTTTTGCTTGTAAAAAACTTTCCCCAAGAGCCTCATCGTGAGGCTCTTAGTATGTTAATCTACATAAAATTCCGCTTCTAACGGTACCAAAAAACCTAACGCGGATTTTTTTTATAGGTTCACCTCTTTTATGGCATATTTCGGCCAGACTAAAAAGGAAAATCTTCCCGCCAAAAACCAAAACATTCAAAAAGTTTAGAATTGTCAAACAACAAAAAAACAAAAACATTTCAAACATTTTCTAAAGGAGTGGAGACGTGCTGCCAGGATGATATCAGAGGATTTATCTTCAGTTGATAACATTCAACTGGCGCTTTGGATATGCATTTGTGTTATTAGTAGTACCATGGATTGTTGTTGAACATTTATGACATTGTGGTCATCATGTCGCTGGGCGATCGATCGATAGCAATCAAAAGATGTACTTGGACAAATTTTTTTGATTCTCTCTCTCTCTCTCTCGTTTCAAAAGAAAAATACTCTGCTGTAAACCTTGAAAATAACCAAGAGCCCATGGTGCATGAAAATTCTGCGATGAGACAGGAATCGACAAATCGTTCAATTTTATTTGAGATATTTTTCTGCTGTTAAAAAAGAAAACAACTTTGATTGGATTGGTTAATATACTCTGCTTGATTTTCTACTTTTTTTGTACTGGTAATGAAAACTTTCTTATCAACTGTTTCAAACTCGCGATTTATACTTTCGTTTGTGGTGGAAACAATTGCACTAGAAGACCCAAAGACTTTGTTTTGACATTCAGTGGCGAATGGTTGGTGAAAACTTTTGTACCAGATTTATTGATTTTATTGTTTTCATTTTTGAAATTGAATTTTTTGAAGATATCTCACTTTCGTCTGTTTAGCAGTTGCTTTCATTTTTGTTTTAGCTTACGTCGGTCGTAATTTTGGTTGTTTTTCCTCTCTCGCTTACCAGTCCCCCGAAAAAAACGCGGTTATATTTTTACATGTAAAATATGAAATATCGAACATATCGAGCTTTGCTCTCGACCAATCAAAACGCTCATATTTTTTGGATCGCCGATAATAAGAAAATAACAAAATGGAAATATTATTGATAAAAGAAAACCAATTCACCTTTCTTGTAGAATCGATCCTACTCCATTTGAGAATAGTGGGAAATGTTCGTTTGGTCCAATGAACAGTTCGTTCCATCCACAGCGTCTAGACAAAAAAAGTTTAGCAACATGAAAAACTTGTTTACCTTATTAAGGGAAGAAATTACGGCGAAATTTTCGCGGAAGATATTTTCGCGAATTGAGCTCTCCAAAATTGCGTATTTCGCAATTTTTCTCGAAAGTGAAAAATGACAAACAATATATATATTGAATATATATATACTGAATCAAGGTTTTCCAACCAACCAAGGCAAGAAAAAGTTGGTATTCACTTAGCCAGAGCAGCGCGTGATTTTCATGTTTCTCTGTTTTGATTGGTCTCAAAAATAACATTACATAACAAACTGACGTAATGTATCTCCGATACCAATCAGAACAGAGAAACAGAAAAGGTTAGACCGGCCTTTAATCGATTATGGATATTACAAAAAGTGCTAAGCCTATAAAATGTCAATTGTAAATTGAAAACTAATTTTGAAATGTTTTAAACCAACCTTGAATTCATTAGAAGGGTCTTTGTCACCTTTATGAAATGGCCGATTGAAAATAAATTCCGATACTTGATTTGTTCTGTAATAACTAAAAAAATGTTGGAAGCGAATTGGTAAATGAAATAATGAGCTATCAAGAAAAATGAAGCAAAAACGAGTGAACGAGAATAATGAGGGCGCAAGAGGTCGGATAATCGAACGAACGACCATAACGACTCAAACGAATTAAAATTCTAACAAGAACTATTAAAATCGATGGAGAAAAGTTTGCGTGAAATAGGGTTCCAAGTGAAATTAACAAAAACAAAACCTGGCGATTCTTTCATCAATACCATCTGCTTGTATGATATCGATTTCACCAGGAATTGGGTTCACGTTGCAAATCTGAATGTCTTTTCATCAACAAAATTAAATCAAAGTTAAGGTTATTTTAGCATTGGTGTTTTCGTGTTAAGGATTTTCTTGAAAATTTCAAAACAGCTGAAAAATCGGGTGTAGTGATTTTCAATCTACGATGGAGGGCAGCTTGTATTTATACGCACGTGTTTGGCATATTGTACAACCAGGACGTGGGACCCCTGGACCCCTAAAGTGGGGACCTCTCAATTTGTAAAAGTGGAACCACTAAAGTGGGACCCTCCGATTTGTAAAAGTCGGACCCCTAAAGTCGGACCCCTCAATTTGTAAAAGTGCGTTATTTCGACAGATGGAAAAGGGTCATTCTCAGCCGTTATTCTCAGGCGAATTGTGAGACAACCAGGGGAGGTATGAACTTGAAGTTTGGTGAGGACCTTCTTACCCATAATGGCTGCCAGCCCCAAACAGATTTCCGTCTGAAAAGCGGCAGAAACCTCAGCCAATCATTTAAAAAAAATTCTTTTTGGACGTTTTTTCGCGAAAACCCAAGGAGATTGAGGATCTATGAAGGTCCTCACCAAAATTTCAAGCTCATACATCCCCTGGTTTGCTCACAATTCGCCTGAGAAGAACTGCCGAATTACCGTTTTCCACCTGCCGAAATAACGCACGAAATAAGGCACTTTTACAAATTGAGAGGTCCCACTTTAGGGATCCCGAGGTCCCACGTCATGGTTGTACAATATGCCCACATGTTGAGCATATAATATATGGATGAGAGAACAAGATATTAAAGCGGAGAAGAGACTCGAATTTTGGAAACTAAGACAATTTTTCGAATTTTTCAAATGAAAAGATACGTTGACTGATTCCTTGGACAATGCTTTGGTCTGGTGGTGTGTTTTTGTACAAGATCTAACAAAACAAAACAAAAAAATTTTATTATTATTTTGATAAACAATTTCAGAAATTTGTTGGACTGGGCGCTCGCAAAAATCATCAAAAAGGATTTAAAAAAGAAAATCTTCAACATAAAGCTCATCTCGATTACACGTTGGATACAAAAGAAGTGGTGAAAAAGTAGTGCTAGTAGAATGAAACTAGAACTAACTACCTCTGCATGTGGAAATTCCACTCGAATCCGGGAAGTGAATCCAGCCAAAGTTTCGAACTCCATTCCGCGATACACCAAAACCTCATCCTAAAAATTTGAGACGAAAAACAAAAAGGTTTAAGCGATTTGAAGGGAAAGTAAGAGAATGACTCGGCTTGTAAGTGAGAGGCAAATAAAAATCCCTCAAAAATACCAGCAGCAAAACCAATCAATTGTGTTGTTGGTTTAACAAATACAAACTCTACAAAGAAACAACTTCTCGAGTATGTGTATTATAAATGCGAATACCTTGAGGTAATGTGGAAAAGCACGCCCATAAAACGATACTCTGAAATAATTGTGAGCTGGACGTATTTGCTTCATGATATTATCGTAAAAGTAAGCTTGTTTCCTCTGTAAGGGAAAAAAAAGCAAAATGTGTGAGTGTGACAGTAGGTTTCAGTGGGCCGTGTGATGTAAGGGTAAGCAACATTTGAAACCTCAACTCTTAATAAATCAAAATCGGCAATTTCTCAAAAAGAACATCGCTGTAGATGAAGGCAACTTTCAGATGACTATCTATGAAAATGTTTATAGGACAATGTCAAAGGTTTTCTAACATACTATTAAATTATCTCAAAATGGTCCAAAAATATTTCAGAGGTAATACCAAAGAATCTTAAAGCGTTTGTATCATACGTATTATACAATATTACACATAGCACAATAACATAAAATACGTATTACATATATATCGACAATACTTACAAGAATATCACTGAGTTTTGTATAATCCAGAATTTTATTCTCGTAAAGTTCCGTTAGTTCTTTGCATAGTTGGATGCCATCTTCCCACGTCTATTGAAGAAATTATACGAGGTCGGAGAAAGGTTTTTTTTTGCCTTCAAGAAAATTTTGTTTTGTTGACTTTCATTATTGCTCTATGTTCTACCCGGCACATTATTAATGAATGATGGGATATATAACATAGATTTTAGCTTTTTTGTTTATGTTCCTGTAAGTGGCTACTCTAAATCAAAGGAAAGTGAGGCTCTGTGTGCCCTCTATCACCGCTTGCCAGGGCCATTTCCACATCTGAGCTAATGCTTTTTTGCTATCATTGTAAGATGAGAGAGACAATCAATAAGCGATAGGGGGCTACAAATAATTTCAAACTGGTACAAAATATCGTAAAGGTGTGCGGGTTTTAGATTCTTTTTTGAAACATGACGTACCAGAAACCGCAAAAAAAACTGTTAACAAGCTTACTTTTCCTTTGTCATAATATTCGATAATTTCAAGGTATAACTTCTCTTTTCGTTGCCATTCCAATTGTGATGGGTAAGTCAAAAACTTTGGAAGCTCGCTGTCTACCCACTGAAAGAAAAAGAAGAGGGGAAAGAGATGGAAAACTTTCCATATATTATAGGGTACAAGTAGTATATCCAAATGGTTAAAGGCTTTAACGGCGATTCAAAATAAACTACTGAAATAATAAACTTTCTTAGAATATAGTTAATGTGGAATTTATAATCGGACAGGAAATAACAGAAACAAGTCTCACATCTAATAGAGCTGCATGTAACTTCAACGTACAACCAGCTTCTGAAAAATTGTCACACGCCACATGTAAATCCGCTAGTTTATGAATACACTTGATGTACATGTCTTGCCGAGAGTACTGCTCATAAAATTCCTAAAAAAGAAAGATTCACACACAAGATGACATGTGCATTGGTTAGAAAGTACATAATGACAATTATGTTGTAATCAGTACAAACATTGGTGCTCTGTAGAATACTCTGCTTATAAGATATTGCTCCCATGTAGAAACCAGGACAGTATCATTAATTTTGTTTTTGTATTTGTGTCCATCCTAGCTTTTACATATTACCTGTTTCTAGCGACAATCTTTTTGCAACAGACTTTTGGACGGAAGTGATCTCTGGAGAAATTCAGCGGATGCGTACCGGGTGGCCCACAAAAAAGGTTTAAGTGTTTGGTGGTCTCGTGGAGCCCAACAAATGGTTTTTTAATTATTATATTTACTTACAATATTAGATAGAGGAAAGTCTAACTTAAATTTTCAGTTATAATTTCCTCTATCTAATGGAATAAATGTATTAATTAAAAAACCATTTGTCCGGTTCTATGAGACCATGAAACACTTAAACCTTTTTTAGGGGGCCACCCGGTATTGGGAAAGCGTAAGAACCTTTTACAGCAGAATGCAGAACATTGTATATCAAGTTTAAGAGAACTTACCAGCAGATTATAAGTGCACATCATTTTGACATCGTTATTTGAATCGTTGTTCGCCGTCCCTCTAAGAAACAAAAGAACTTTTAGCAGGTCTCTGTCAAACTGTATAAAATGTAAAATGACAAAAGTTTCGTTTTGTTTTGATGGATTATAGGAAGTGAGTATTTGGTTTGCAACATCCAAACCTAGTCAACTCTGAATAGGTCAAAATATACAGTTGGTAAGCATTGCAATAGACTCCAGCTTTGTCTAGCAAGGTCCAAGTATTGGTACTAACCTGTAATCAAGCAGTCTCCTGAGAAGTTCACTGATCGAACGAATGGATTTCATTCCTTCATTGTGGAATTGCGGATCAGAAGTGTCTCTGAACTTGTTCGTCATTCTAAAGAAAAATTATCGTTACTAGGCTGGAGTCGTTGGTGACGTCATTTTATTCGAAACGGCATTTATCCGTGGGGTTAGTTTGTATAAACTATTATTCTTGTAGTGCTGTAGTCAATAAACGTTTGCTAGACTAGACGTCCTAGTCACCTAGAAGCTAGACTATCTCGTACCGTCGTCATGGTTAATATAAACTAAAAAAAATAGCCCAATTCCACAAGTCGAAGCCCCCTTACAGCACAGTGAAAAAAATCGTTGATAACACTCTCATTGCATCGTTCCCTTTCTTCTATTGTGTTACAATTGAGGACATTAACGGTGAAACACATGCTTTAAAAAACCCCTTCTCCCCTAATACAGTATTGAGAAGTTGTTTTAAGGCCTTGGCAGAAGTTCCAATATTCAACAATTTATTAGGGTGGGAGACAAAAACAGAAGATTTTCAATGCTGTTTCATTCAAAAAAATTCTTAAATGTTATACCTTTTAAGTAGCATTTTACTTAATATTTATTGTGAAATTTTGAGAACCTACATATCAGTGAAGAGTTCTTCATATTCCAAATCTCCTTTGTTATCGTTCATCAACAACTCCAATTGCTCCATCAGTTCACTTTCAACCTAAAAGAAAATACAGAGCAAATTGACACAGGTTACTAAACCTAGAGGATTTTTGAAGCTCCACAGTTCACTTTCAACCTAAGCGAAAATGCAGAGCAGAGCAGACAACCAGTAAAAATTAATATTGACACAGGTTACCAAACGTCCTCTAAGACTTTGGAGGCAGTGCTTTAACTGAAATGGAAATGGTTGATTGGGCCATTGGCTTGTTGAATGCAGCGAATAATACTATTCACTACTTAAAAAGAATATGAAGCAGTTGAACACCTTGTCTCATAAGTTGATTCATTTTATTCCAGGAATTCTTCACGGTTGCATTCGGCTTCTTTATCATCACGAGCAAACTTCAAAGTCCTCTTTCAAATTCGACTCATAGATGTGAGGCCAGTCTCTCCTAGCTATTTTTACCGCTATTTGAATTCTACCTCACGCCATGAGAAGGTCCTCGTTGTCGTTTAAAATTTATCCGTATCGGATTGACAACCAATGGAATGGCATTTAGTTCAAAAGTAATTAAAACATTTCCGAACCTTTTTAAAATTATGATTGTCTTGGTATTCTACTTTCATCATGTCATGGAAAATAGGAATGGTGGCTCGTCGAAGATCTGGAAAAAAGCATAACATATATGGAAGTTGTTGGCGAAAAATGCTCGATAAGTGTCTTCCACTGTGGTTTTCAGAAGCCATTTTGGTGTAAAAATGTCAAAGATACTACAACTACAAAGACATACTCACATGAATTTAACAACAACTTGTTTTCTTTTCCAAAAGAAGAAAGTTCTCATTAGCACCTTATAGTGTGGATAAAAGGAGCAATGAGAAAAGCATTCGTTAACGAGCCGACTTAAAAAAATCTGTTCAAATATTTGCTTATAAAATGCAATATAGTCAATAAGAGAACTCCACAAGCGTTATCATGACGATTTGTGATGTGGAGACGTAACAAACACACGAAATATGGAAAAGCTTACCGAGGTCAGGAACAAGCGTCATTTCGAGGAAAGGTCCGATCAATGCAGGAATGAAAAACTTCTTTCTTGAGCCTTTAGAAAATAGAAAACTAATAAAAATGTGCTATCAAAATGTTTCATTGCAGAGAGACATAAAATTAAGTGTTTTCTTTTGCTATTTAGAATCTAGTATTTGCAATTATTGCAAAGTTGTTTTTCAAAACAATAAAAAGGTCACAATAAGCATCAAAGGTTGATAAATAATTTTCTTTCAAAATTACGTCTTAGTTAATTTACAAAGCATAAACATTGTTGGTTAGATTGAGGAGGAAAAAGATACAAACCTAGAATTTCCCACATGGCCAGTATTTCAAAACCCATCACTCGCCTCATATCACCATACCTAAGAAAAAAAATAAAAAATTATAAAGACTGTATATCACTACGAGATGGCTTCCAACCGATCAAAAAGTCAACGAAACAAATATAAAATTAAGGTCGACTAGTTTAAAAGCTCAGGTTGTCCTCAGGTCAGCAAAGTGGTAATCTGTCCTGAAGTGTAACCATAGCATAATGAGCAAAAAGGTTTTCGTCCTTGCATATTGGAGGCTGGATATGCTTATTTCCTTCATATTAGTTTTAAATTCTGAAGGATTCGCTTGCTAACATTTTAATGAAAAAGAAATTCGAAAAGGTGTATCATACTTTTCAAGTGTTTTGTTTCGTTTAGCTTGTTGGAAAAGTTCTGACTGAAGTGCCGGTTGCGTTAGAAATAAAACGGCCAGTTGGAAATAGCTCTCCCATAACTAAAAGAATAACAACGAGAATTCATATATGATTATTTTTTAGAAATTCTAAAGAGCCGTGACCGAGGGAAATCGGGCCATAATATTCAAATCAAAACGACCATCACGAATGCACAGTTCACCTTTCTCATGGCCATGGTCGTGAGCTGTGAGTTGTATAAGAGCCGAAAAATTCACTTGGTATCAACTTTTGTTTGAAAAGTTTTACTATTGTGACATAATTATTAAAATGTTTACCGTTTGGTCGAAATACTCGTGCTGTAGAAAATAATCGGTAAATGCTTTCGAAAAATATTGAACAGCAGTCAAAATCACACTAAAAAGAAAAAGAATTGATTGCTGAGTAGTAAGTAAGTATATTTCCTATTTTCAGGGCGAAATTATGGTAAAAATTCTATCAATACGAATATTAACATGATGAATAATATGCCATTTTGATTACGAACATAAATTCCTAAGAGATTCAAGTTTGTTACAGTATGTTTATAAAGAAAGTGTCAAAACATTGAATCATAAATGTCATTTACTCACTTATTTCCGACAGTACGTAGCACAAACCAATCTTTTGGGAAAGTATCTATCGTCAAGAGTTCTTTGAAAGCCACAATCAACTTCTTTAAAAAGTCCTGAAATTACAACAACAGCAAAATGCTTCGAATTACAGTTTAACTCGTGTAGTTCGAACTCTTATAATTCGAAAACTCCCTTCACTTAATTTTGTACAATACCAGTAATACCAGTAGTAAATCTTTCAAAATCTGACCGAAAAAATCAAACTCCTATAATTCGAAAACCCATGTAATTCGAAAGAATGTTCTGAGCCCATTGGAATTCGAATTACATGGGTTTAACTGTAGTTGCATAATCAGCAAAAAGAGAATCCTCAACACGATTTATACCATAAAAACATAATTGGGGAAAATGGACAAAGCTCACTTGAAGGGTTTCTACCGGATGATAACTAAATCAATAATACTTCATATTTAATAACGTACCCTTAGGTCGTGTTTGTCTTCGTACGTCTTGATGTATTCTTTATAAAGTGGTCTTTGATCAGAATCCATTAATTTCAAGATGCCAAGCAAACATGCAACACTCAATCCCTATAAGTATGAAATAAATTAACCCGATTATCCCGATAGTTAAAATTTCTTTGAATCCATAATAAAATAGCGAGGTTATTAGTGCTATTTTGGACGTTAGACGTATTTCAGCAACTCCTTGTTTGATTCCGAGAAAAGAAATCGAGAGGAGAAATAAAAAAGTGGCAAAAATCTTTCTTAAACAACGACAACTTACTGTTGTTGGGCTTCTTCGATCAATAGTTAGCAAGACATTCAGTTCAATACCCAACACTTTATTGGCTAACAACGAAACATCTTCGGTGACGCTGTCCTACAAAATTCAACAAAAGCAAGCAATCGTCATTCGAAACAGATTCTAATTTGCATAATGAAAAACAATACATCTTTCATACGGTTTCTTCTTTTTTATGAATCTCTTTATTTAAAAACATTAAACCTAAATTCAATTCAATTTCTTTGATTTTCATTTTCAACAAGAGACATTTCTGTCCCATTATCGGAAACCCTGGAAATGTGGTTTTCATCTTTGTTTATTTGCCAGTTCGATAAGATAGTGATAAATGCAGAGAGTTACCAAATGTTGCAAAGCAGTCGTCACTTCACCAAGAAGCTCTAGACAGACTGTCAATTCTTGTTTACGCTCCATAAATTGTGCAAGCAAATCCACTATGACGTTCATTATGATGATACGGCTATCTAAAGAATCAAAATTGAGAATCAAAGTCAACAGAAGTGATGGTGCATGATGAACAGTGCGTTAAAATATTTGAAGACTTGGTGCTGTTATCAGGGGATAAGCTTTTGGGTCGCTTCAAGATTGTTTTTTCTTATTACCATTAACGTTGTGTTCTTTAGAAAATTAACAAACATCTTTGTCAATATTTTCACAAGGCATATTTGACAAAACAAAGAACTTGTAAAACTCCAGATTGACCCGTTATCAGGAGGTAAAACACACTGATAAAACAACACGCCAGAGTCTTCTTTGGCCTAAAATCAATTCTTGTTCCTTTCAGATTATTTAAAATATTCATTTTAACGTCCCACCCTAAAGATACGATACAACAAAAAATGTCATAGTCGAGGTTATTATAATATGGTACCTTTTTGGACGAAGAGTTTGCTCTCGACAATATTTCGTAAACATTGAAGGCGTTGAACGTGTACGTAAGCATTGGAGTTTTTCTGCACTGCACCAAGAATATTGGTAACGTGTGTACTGTAAAATAATGAGAGAAAAGTTGAAAAAGGATCAAATATGAAAATATTTAGATCTTATTCTTCTATTCTTCGGTTTATAGCGAGGTGACGTGATGGAAATTTAGGACGTTAGACACGTGTGCATAATTCGTCTAAATAATACTTGTAAACGAAAATCTATTTACAGGCCGACATACACGCGTCTAACATCCTAACTAAACTCTTGCGTAACCTCGCTTATATCAGCTGTGGTTTATATAAAAAGTAATCATTTGTGAACTAGAAAGGCGATTAAAGTCGACAGTTGCTGTGTCTCAGTACCTGTATTCTTGTGCAGAAAAGACAGCCAGTGCATCATCACATAAATCAGGTAGTTTCTTTAGTAAGTTACCCTGAAAAGAGAAAGAAAGTTGCCTCAAAATTCCATATTATAATTCATCTTGCCAATTTAAAACTAAAAATCGCTTGAATAAAAGAGACAAATGTTTGTCTCGATTCTTCGTTCTCCTAACTCGTTTAGGAGAATTTACTACGAAAGATTTGGGCTCAAATTGGCAGCTCCATAACCTCTACACCTAAATAAAAGGTTCAATTTTAATAAAATGTTTGTCAATCTAAAAACAACTGACCTTAATTTCGTTGAGCGGATCACCGGGTGCGGCAACCAATTTGACCATGCAATTGAAAATCTGATCTAAAAGGTCTTTCACTTCCAACAAAACATCAATATTTTGTGTTGCGCTAAAGTAAAGAAAAGTAAAAAATAAGGTACAGAGTCAATTGGGCATCTCTAGAAATAGTCCCCAATGTTGAGGAAGTCGGACACATCCAGGGGGTAACTATAGTGAAAAATTCAGGGTGGGGGGGGGGGTGTCTGTACAAATCAGAAGATGTCCAGGGGTGTATACGTGAAAATAGAATATCCAGGGGGCATGGGTGCTAAACCATCATCTTGCTCAACCAAAATCCAGGGGGTCCAAGAAATCCAGAGGTGTAATTTTAGAAAAACAACTTCCTCTTGAAAAGCCCATTTTGTGGAGCACACAGAATAGCCCCTCTTTTATTCAGATTTTCAACTGAAACCAACTTAAACAGAAAAGCCAGGTGCTTAAACATATTGGTATGAAGACAAAACATTATCCGAAACAAACCTGAAGTGGAGTTGATAAGAGCGAATAATCATTTTGAAAATGTATGTTAAACTCTAAAAGAAAAGAAAGAATAAAATACAGTAATAGCATGTCATGGAAATTTCCCCAGAAAATACCTCAAGTTCAAACTAAATTTTGAACTTACGTCTCATGCTTGATCTAGTAACTATCTAGTAAAGTTAGATAAAACCTTACTTTGACAGCATGTGCTAAATTAGTTCTCGTCTTTTGTTTATTGTGGTTTTGTAACATCAGGCAGAGGTTGTTGGCAAGAGAGCTGAAAGAAGAAAGAAAAATATGAACTGAAAGAAGAAAGGGAAAGGATATCTCGTACTAAAATGAAGAATTTTAAGCCATCACTTTGTCTGTCGAGATGTAATTCTTTGCTATACTTCTCTTAACTCGAAGAAAGTGGACCCATCAGCATCACACAGATGATTAATAAAATAGAAAATGGTAGATTGAATACTACATCATAGTCTGATAAAGAGTCAGAATAATACTCCACATACACTTGCCTCGTTTTAAACACATTACTATGGTGATTATTTCTCAAGGAATCTAAACAAGGTAATACCTTTCCATAAGTGTCACCAAAGTCCATATGCAAATTGAAAGGCAAGTGATGTTTGTGACTTAATTTATGAAAATTTACTCACCGATAAGCAAGGGCTGCACTGAAATGTTCATCGATGTAAGAGTTTAGGGTGGATTTGAAAGGATCGTACTTCGGTTCTTCAACAATCTTTGTGATCGAAACCTGTGGTCACAAAAGAACATTTTCATAGCATAGAGCCCTCGTATAAACACTTGTAACCCTTATGGCATCAGAACATACAAAAATGGTTAAGCGGTTTTGCAGTTTAAAAACTTTATTCAAAACAAATATCGACCACGAGTGTTGACAATACAAGGTCCAAGAAGTGTGATCACAACTCGTTTTTTCAACTGCTATCAACCTATTCTATTTGATATAAAAGCATTAACTTAGTGTATATTTTACATAGTTCAATTTTTCTCTTCAACCTAAACCATACTTATAGGGACATATCCAAACTTACCACCGCTTCAAAGACTTTGAAACCAATATCTCCTTGTAGTTCTGATAGAATTTTGAACAATGCATCGAATACATCTTGGAGGAACTAAACGGTAATGCAAAAAAAATCATTTTTGACGTCATTTAAAGGAGGCTGAGCATCTCATTAACAATAACTACCCTAATTATTAAGAGTCTGCTAAATGACGCGCCTTACGCGCCCACGTGCCCTCATTTTTCTTACGCGCCTAAGCGCCCTACGCGCCTTTGAAATTTGATGCGCCTTTAAATTTTGACGCGCCTTCTGGTTTTGACGCGCCTTGGAATTTTGCCGCGCCTTAGAGTTTTGACGCGCCTTTTAAATTTGACGCGCCTTGGAATTTTGACTAGTATTTTACATAAATTGGGGTACATATTGGGGTATCTCTAAAAACTGCAGACCAGAATAAAAATCGCAGACCAAGGTTCTGATGATCTCAAGATTGCTCTAAATATGAGAATTTTTAGTGAAAGCTGCATTTTTTATAAATAAAATAAATGAAAACCAATTTTTCTGATTGCTCGAAAACTGATCTCAAAGGCGTGTAGCAAGTCTGAATGACAGCTATTATGTATCCATTTACACTGTTTGCATCATATTGAGTATAATTGATTTTTTTGTGGAAACAATTCTTTATGATACATATTTTGTGCGGTTAGTTCGAAACGCAGGTCGCAGGTCACAGGTCCCATGTCACTAAAACACAGACCAGAATTTTGATGTGATTTATATATTATACTTCCACAATATATTATATGATATCATAATAGTAAGAAATTTGATATAATAACTAAAG
>JAUJPO010040590.1:0-18498 GCA_032270745.1 Tiaropsis multicirrata | reverse complement strand
TTATTTTTATTTCACTTTTCCAAAAATATGGGTCGGTCGGGCCCGTAAAACAACTAATTAAATTGGTCTCGCCTAACTTATTTTTTATTAAATTAATAAAATATTTCCGATAATTTTTGGGCTAAATGTTTTTTTTCTCGTTGATTGCTAGTGCTAGTACTCAGTGGAGAGGGGGGCTAGAGACTCTAAAATAGCCGTTTCGCCTTAAAATGCCAAAATCATTTTCGTTGTCCAACCAAGGAGGGCAACATTTTTCAGATCTAAAATTTAGATATCCCACATTAAATCCCGGGGTCCTAGGTCGGGGAAAATGAACAAACTTTGGTCAAGCAAAAAATACACTTTTTGACAATAAGTTTTCATTCGAAATACATAAGCAGCATTTAAGCCAAAGTTATTGAAATCCCTAGCAGTCACATCCTTGAAGAATGGAATTTTTAATAAGACACAAAATATGTGGCCGCGTAAATATTGTCGCAAATTCAGCTATTTTGCAAGACAAAGAAACTTTAAAATTCATAGCGGAAACTAAAGACTAAGCTAGGTCTAAGGAAAAACTTAATCTCAAGAGCCTATAAGGCGTTTCATATGCTACACAACTTAGAGAATTGGAACATTGTTAACAAAATAATCATCTCTTAATTTTCATTCAGGCATGTTAAGCGAGTTGAAAGTCCAAAGCAAACAAACACAGACAGAAACAGAACCAGAACCAGAACGAAAACCAAAACGAAAGCACAAAAAGCGTAAGCACCGCCGTCACAAAGCGACTCGGTTATCAGCCTCCGAAGCTAACATGGTCCACCAAAGTATGCTCGATCAAACTATAGATAATTCCAATCTACCAAACGCTGTTTCATCTGATACACAAGACAGCGTTCCACAAGCGACCGCTCCAGTCGTGCAGCAAGCAGCCCCGGAAGAAACACAAGCTGACGCAGCTGCACAACAACAACAACAACAACAACAAGAGGCTGAAGAGGCGCAGAAAGAGCAAGAAGAGGAAGAACTGAGAAAACAACAGGAAGATGAAGAGGCGCGAAAACAACAAGAACAAGAAGAAGAGGAGCGACAAGCAGAGGAGAAACGACGAAAACGAAGGCGAAGAAAGAAGCTACTCCTTAAACAACATCAAGAACAAGCTGCTTTATTTACACCCGAAAAAGGTAAGAAGAGAACGAAAACAACACGACCAATGACCGACAAAAAACAAGAGAGAACGGCAACTACTGACGAAAAAATTGACGAAAACCCAACGAGTGAAGATACCGAAAAACGAAAAATGGCGACCATAAACAAAGACTCTTTACAAAATGCTGAAAGTGGTTCGGGAAGTGGGTCAGGGTCCGGGGAGGCAGAATCCAAAGACGAGAAACTAGATGACGCAGCCGAATATACAACGAGTAATGTAGCCTCTGCTTTTTCAACGCCCGACGAATTAGACGACAAACAAGAACCGGAAACAAAACAGACCATTGCCAATTACATAAAACCATTAGTAGCAAAGGCTAATAACCGACCATTAGTAGCAAAGGCTAATAACCGACCATTAGTAGCGAAGGCTAATAACCGACCATTAGTAGCGAAGGTTGATAACCGACAAACAAAAAAAATTACGACTACTGCAAAACAACAAGCTTTTGTTAAACCGAGCCCAGTTTATACAAAAACGAGCCAGAAGGCAGCACACGTAAGCCAACAACCTTTTAGGTACCAGTACAAAACAGCTACCCCAACCAAGCTTAATAGTGCATACCGCCAAACGGCAAACGCGTATCGACAAGTCGCCGCATACCGACAACCTATCGCTGCTTACCGACAACCGTTGACGTATTACCGACAGCCTGTGGCGACATACAACCAACGAACGGCGACAAGCCTCCGACATCCGGCTACATTTATCCGTAAACCGGCGAGTCTTCAAAAACCAAAGGCTTCTACAGCCAAACTCCTAGGCGTAAAACCCGTTACAAAACATTTAAAAAAGCACAAAAGACATTCAAAAAAAAAACACATGCATAAGAAATTGAAAGTCAAAAACAATTCCATTCGCAAGTCACTCATCAAGAGCTCTCAACAAGCAGGAGCTGATATAGTTGACGACGTTTTAGACAACATGTCATTGTAAAACTTTCAAATATGAGGGTATAGAGCTGCCAAATTGAGCCCATCGAAGTTTTCCGTAGTAAAGTCTCTTAAACGAGTTTGGAGAACAAAGCATCGAGACAAAAATTAATCTCTTTTATTCAAGCAATTTTTGGAGACTTTTGTGCTAAAGAACGACATGGTCTCAAATTTGGCAGATGAATTACATAATATCCTCTTATTTAAGAAGTCAAACGTTATAAAAGATACTGGCTATAGTAGGCTATACCTATCAACTCCTAAAATACACTGAGAAAGTCTACATTGTAGTCATTGAAGTGTAAAACAACTGTTTGTACAATAATCCGATAATATTAATTTCCCATGTTGGGAATAGTTTATTTTCCCATGCTGGGGATAAGTTAAAATTGTAATTTAGAATTTAGAATATATGAATAATGACAATGATAACAGTCCTCCAAATTTCGAAACTAGAGCTTCGTTCGTTTGTTCTTTAGACGTGGTAAGGTTTGGAAACAAAATATATTAACATAAATTATAAAGTTGTTGTGAGCATTTTTGGATCAAAGTCTTTGAGAAATTTACTGTAATAATTTGACGAGAGCGAGCTTAACCACTCCTATAGCCGTATTTAAGGAGAATGTCTCTCTAGTCTAAAACACAACTGCAACTACTGACCTCTTAGCTGTGATACGTGATAAAAGAAATTGAAATGATAGCAAAAACGAAATTTAGTCATATTGTCCGGGGAGTATATATACATGGAAATTAGAAATAATCTTTACTGAATTCCTATATTTTTGACATGACGAAAACTTCAAAAGAAGAACAATAAGCTGTATGCTCCAAGAAAGTTTGTATGGAGAGTGGAGGATATTAGTCCGGGGGAAACGTGGGTAACATGAAATTAAATTTTGTCCGGGGTTCAAATTGCTGTCCAGGGGTCAAAAAATGTTAAATTTCAAGAGTAAATTACAACAAAAATTGATATCCTCCACCCCAGGGCAATTTCTTTCTGAAACATTATCGAGGTTATGCAAGAGGGTATTTAGGACCTTAGACGCCTTTAGGTCGGCCTGTACGTAATTCGTCTAAACAAAAATTTTAAACGCAAATTTATGCACAGACCGACCTTATAGGCGTCTAAGGTCCTAAGTATCCTGTGGCGTAACCTCGCCATTGACGCAATGAAAAAGACTTACAAATGACGAGGACCAACCATTGACAACACGTGACAACACTTGACAGCGCACGATCACACATTCTCATTACTTCAAACCACATTGTTTCGTTGTTCTAGAGGATTACTTTTCACTTCACTGTCATCCATTATGCGCCAAGGAATGTATTTCATCATGTGCACCTGGTTGTTGTGATCACAGAGTGCCAGAAATTACACGAAAAGTGAAAAGCAAGAAACGATGCCATCCTATGTGTAAACAGTAAGATGGTTTCTTCTTTTGTAATTTTAAACACCACCTTGATATTTATTCTTTGCCACGTAAAGTCATGTGATATACTTTACAACTAATAAGATTTAACACTATGGTTTAACTCACTAATAGATTTTGTTTACTGATTATACATAATTAATCTTGGGTAAGTGTTCTGTTTTCCCCCAACTGTGACGTCATGCCGTGGCAAAGAATCACCTCTGTAAGAGAAGTGCAACATCCTTAACCCCAAATGTCATTCAATTTTGCAAAGACATAGACCATATATGCAAATGTAACAAAATTAATAGAGGGGTTTAGTACCCAGAGATGAAACAACTGTCGAAATAATTCTATAGAAACAACCGAGCATTTCTTGATGCACTGATCTGATTACTCCAACGAGAGACTTGTAATGTTCTACACTCTTCTTCAGCTTGACGTAAATCTACTTCCGCTAAACCCTAGAATACTCTTCACAACACTTCTCTTTGGGCACTCTATGTTTAATAAAGCGCAAAACCATGAAATATTAAGCGCAACAGTAAAATTCATATGCGATACAGGGCGTTTTAGTGGAGCTTTGTTTTAAGTAGGCGGTGTAACTTAACGGGAGTAGGAACCCTCTTAGTGTAGTGTTTGTGTGTTCGTGTAATATATATCCGATATCAATGGGTATCAAAATAGACGTAAAAAGCCTGATAGATATATAGACTCACTCATCTTGGTGATTCATCTCTGGGTACTAAACCCCTCTATTAACGAGCCTAAGTATCCGAGATAAATCACGACGGCGGACGGATCTTTACAGCCTATGCTTTACACAGCACACATTCCTACAGGCTAGTTTGAATAGCAAGGTAGACATGAATTTGCGAATAAATATTCCTTTGTATAAGATAATAATATCTCCTAGAACAAATGCACAGGCTAAGGTTAGCCTGTTGCCCGGATTAGCTTGTAAAAATGTGCGGTATCTCTAGAGCAGAGGCTGCAAAAATCCCGTTCGTCGTCGTGATTTATCTCGGATACTCAACCTCGCTATTGAAAACTAATCAAAAGGTCTGATCTAGACTGGATGGCCTTTGGTCCTTATCTTGTGAGAACTATTAAGTTAGTCGCTAGGTTTTATTTTTGTTATTGGCGACCCCAAAATCTACACATAACAACATCTTTCAATTTGAGACTACACCGTTCTTAAGTACAAAAGTCTCCAAAAATCGCTTGAATAAAAGAGACAAATTTTGTCTCCATGCTTCGTTCTCCAAACTTGCTTAAGAGACTTTATTTACTATGGAAAACTTGTATCGTGGTCTCAAATTGACTGGTCCACGTAACTTCTCACCTTCTTTCTCTTCTACCACCATAGCATATGTTTACCATCGTGTGGAAAAGACTGTTGTGCACAGGGTGTTCAACCCATGCCACCGCCGCAAGCTGGTATGTGCCCTCCTGGGTGTCCACTGGTAAGTTACCATGGTTACTATGTTTTTACTCAGTTCAACCAAATTTCTTAATTTAAGACCTGAAAGATAAAAAGAAGAAACAATCTTTAAAAACAGGTACAAACCGATTTGGGAAAGAAACTGCCTTAGAGAATGAATGAAATATCTAAATCAACTAGGGATACACGCTTTTAAAGAATGTACTCTATAAAAATATTCATGATAAAATTGGCCAAAAAGTTAAGAATGTCCTAAGAATAATGCCATAATATAAAAATTTTAAAGTTCAAATATATTTTTGGAATTTATTGTTAAATAAATATAAAATCTTTCTGTATTTGATTAGGCTTTCTTATTTTTTCTTTTGTCATTCAATTAAATGGTTTTATAATACTCTTTTGGCACGTTTTCCAGACTTAATGATGATAATAAATTAAGAATATTTTAGGACAATTTCGACCAAAAAGCTAAGAATATTCATCATGAAACCAAAAAAGACTGTTCTTATAAAGAAAATATCGTGTATTGAGAACTTTTGATGTATAACTGTTAATGTTTGAAAATGCTTGGTTTCAAATTCTTTACCCTAAAAGGTTTCAAAAATGCCTGGTAATATATGGACAACATTCTGAAAATGAAGAAACTTAACATGATTTTGGTGAGAATGTTAAAACCCTTTCCGTGCCGAGGGGTTATTTTTAACCCACTTTCTATTGCCAAAGTGTTAAAATAAGTGCAATAGCTATTGCCAATGTCGGATATACCCGCCGACATGAACTTTCTTTCCTACTTAAAAAATTAGCTGTATGTTTATGTCGGATATATCCGACATTGGCAATATAGGAAAACTTTGCGAGAGTATAATATTTTTTTGCCAATAGAGTTGACATCTTTTTTATCAAAAAAACTTTAAATTCTCATGATCCGACATTGGCAAATAAATCGAAAATTGGCACGGAAAGGGTACGACCTTTCATGAATGGTTTTGGTCTGGACGAAATGATTTTGCAATACGTTTGTTTTTCAATGCTTTAAAAACACACAAAAAATGCTGCCAAGCGAGAAGAAAAATCAAGATAAACTCCATTTAGTTATTTCGGGCCATTTTACAAATAAAAACTAGCTTTTGTTTTGCTAAAGGTAGCATGGCTCTAAGGTAAATATATGCAAAATTTGCACGAATTCGTGCAATCCACACAGAGGAAAATGAAAGCATTGAAGATTAGAAAAAATATTTCATAATATTCCTATTATATTATTTAGATTCAAGAAAATTCCATGCCTGCTGCGTAATTCTAAAGTATAAACAAAAGCATTGCTGACAAACCCTAGATAACTTGATACAAAAGTATGTCAAAAACATATCATATATATTACACAACATAAAAAAACGATTGTTCTTTTTTAGGCTTGTGCACCAAGCTGTCTTGACACGTGCTGTGGAGGAGGAATGCCTGCTGCGCCTGTTGTTCAAGCGCCTCCACCAGTCGCCCCAATGGCGGCCGCCCAACCGGCAGGGTGTTTCGGGGGATGTATCAATTCATGTGAAGCATCGTGTCCCGCACAATGTTGTCCCGGTTACATGGATCCCGGACAAATCTGTAATGCTCAATGTCCGGCATCTTGTGCACCCGCGTGTTCATCAGATTGCTGCGGAGCGGTTATGCCCGCTATGCCACCGCCAGCTATGCCACCACCTCCCCCTCCACCAGCTCCACCACCAAAGAAAGAAGAGAAACAACCTCCTACTTTACCGGTGGCTGGTCCTTCTCCCTTTGATACCTGTCCTGGAGCATGTCCAATGAATTGTGCTCCTGGCTGTGATTTCGATTGCTGCCGTCCGTTCCTTGACCCAAACATCGTGCAAGAAATGCGATCGGAAGTGCAGCCTTCGTCTGATGCCAGCAACAGTCCACAACCCATGACCAGGGTCATCCACGTCTCACATGTCCTGAGACCAGAGCAGCCCGAACTTTCACAAAGCGCATCCACAAATGCATCGCCAGCGAACTGTCCAAGCGAATGTAAACAACATTGTAGTCCATCCTGCGCCAAAGATGGTTGCTGCACTGATAAACGAAAGAAACGAAAACGTAAGCGAAGTCGTATCCCACATTCACCGAAAGTTGCACGAGTATACGAAGACATTTATGATCGGGAAATGAACTTTCCCGAGGAAGAGCCAACTTTCTACGACTTTGAGCCAGATTATTAGTTCGATTTAAATGGGACTAATTTCCAAAAACAAACTCAAAACTTTGAATTAGATCTTGAGACCTTGAAGTTCAGACCTTTTTACAATCAGTGTTTTTATAATGTGCACGCCGGGCGGATGACCAGAAATTGTAAGAACAGAAAAGAAGAACTTTGTTTTATTGGTATTGTGACCGTATTGTGACGTCGGAGAAAGGGTACTAGCACAGGCATATGTAATGATGATTGAATTTCTAAGATAACTATCTGTTGTTTGACGTTTTTGTTACTTTTGACAAATTTAAACATTTTTCTCGGACTAAGACTCTTTTGAAATTGACCATGAGGATAGATGACTAGCGAGAAATGCTAAATGAATGGCAAAAAGGCATTCGGTTTTTCAACTAAAATACACATATTGAGAGGAGAGAGAGAGGCAATCATTTTATTGTTTTCGGACAAACAAAATCCACCTATAATAAGACATTTTATCAACATGGTTGATAAATGTTTGTTTTTGAAGTTATGAAAATTAATTTCACAATTTTGAATTTTGAATTTGCGCAAAGTTAGTTTCGAACGTCTTAACAAAAAACAAACAAACGTACAGAGCTTTGAAAGCTCTCAAATATTATTTGCTCTCAAGTACTGGTATCTAACTAATATATCTAACGCCCAGTCAAGATTCAACGTTGGTTGTTTTTCTGAAATTGAAACGAAAAATCCTAAATTAATTCCCTCCGACGAAACTCAGAAGTTTGAGTTAACATATTATGAACGAATATTTTAAAGATATAATTATCCTTCTAGTATATTTGACATATTTTTGTATTAGCTTTTAGTAATGAATGACGAAAAATTATATGAGAAATATTTTTTTTGTGTATTTGAAAAAGCTGGAGATTTCCAACGGCCTACCATTTGCTCCCAGCGTTTTTTCGGTTTCTCGATTATAATCATCGAATGAATCCCTTTCTTTTTGACTACGCGATTTTCGTGAATTTTGGCCATTTTCGAGAAATTAAATCCTCGCGACATTTTTTTTTGCATGCTTTTTCCCGAAAACTCCTAGGAAAATGAAAGAAATTAGGTTAAAAACAGGCAAATTCCAATTCACGAAAATAAATCCCCGCGAAAATGAATCCCATTAAGATAAAACTTGCTTGGTTTCAGGCCATTTTTAACTGCTTAGTCGGTCCGCAAGTGATTTAAATTTTTTTTCGACCAGTAATTTTGTCCAACTAAAACTTTACGATTAAGTTTTGTCCTATAAGGTATACCTTAAAGGGGATTAATTTTCGCAGGGATTAATTTTCGTGATTTTCGCGAATTTTGGCCATTTTCGCAAAATTAAATCCCCGCGAAACTTTTATTTCATACTTTTGCCGAAAACCCCTAGGAAAAGGAAAGAAATTGAGTTAAAAACAGGCAAATTCGCGAACTTAAATCCTCGCGAAATCTTTAATTTTCCAATTCGCAAGAATAAATCCCCGAGAAAAATTTTTATATTAAGGTAGCTAGAGCGTTACTAAGATTAGTTATAATTAAATGCGTTTGAAAGAAGATTTAATGTTCGATCAATATATGAAAAATAGTAGGGATCACGACTAGGGAGGGATGGAAGGTTGCAAGATTGCAAGTTTTAGATAGCTTAAAATAATAAAGGCTCTAAAGTGAAGACTTTTTGGAATTTTTGTAATTTGACCTCATCGACCACGCTTGCAAAACATTGATTTTTTTGTTCGGTTTATTGATCCAAAACTTGAAACATCAACTTTCGAATTTACCTGAAATTTTCAAACAAGGATCCCTAACGGCACGTGTCGAACGGGTGTTATGCTAAAAATATTTCTTTTAGTCCGCGACTTCCCATTATTTTGCCGTCAAAAATATCTTAAGAGAAGAATCCCTAACACGTGTTTAACAATTTGAAGTTACTCCTTTCGCGCTAAAAAAAATCTCTTTGGTGGTTTACTTACAGCGGTTAAAAAAGTGCGCGCTTAGGATTAGAGAATTTCAGCGCGTTCCAAAAACGTGTTTCAACACTTTTGATTTATTCCGCAATTTATAAATAAAAAGAGATAAACAAGCGAGCCCCTTCTTTCCGGCTTTTTTCTCTCGCGGATTTGTCGGTCCCAATTTGCATCCTATCGTAAAATTGAAATCAGATTAACAAACGCAGTAGAGAAATAAGTTTAGTTAGTTTAAAAAAAAACAACTAAGGACCCTTCTCCACGTTGTTGAAATCAATCATGTAAAACGAGAAAGAGAAAGTTGAGATCAATTTTCTCACTAAGGAGGAGGAGAGAGAGAGTTAACTTCACAAGAAGGTATGATAAAATGTTCGTCAGTCAATATTGAAGTTCTTTCATTCTTTAAAGACTTTTAAACAAATGCAAACACAAATTTTAGAGTTCTTTTTTTGTCTTTCGACATCTCAGCGGACACAAAACGTTATTTCAACATTGTTTCAACGTCTAAATAACGTTATAACGTTAAAACAACGTTCCGTACCTACTGTAATCTACCAAACGGGCTTAATCGGCACGCGCCTCTAGCCTTTTGTTGTAACAGGTCTTGTTTGCGGAACAGTGGAACAATGTTTGCAGACTTACCCCGACAAAAGGAAAAATAATAAAAATTTGACCCTTTTTCAACTTGATGTTTACTTTCCCAATTTATTTTAGAGAAAATAGTCTCATAGTCGAGGCAACAATATCAACCTCTGTGTAGAGATTTTAATAACATCGTTGGCCAGACTGTATACTTACTAGTACCATTTCGGAAACATCGGAAAAGTACATAAGTATGCTTACGGGGGGAGGGCACTCAAGGTAAGTGGACTACCCGGACGTGAGGCCCTTAAAGGTATGTTTCCAAGGATCGGAAAAAGGTCAGGTACATTGTAAAAGTGAGTTTGCGACCGCAGTCGAGGGCGACCCGCTCAATTAGCTATCTACCCGAAGGTAGGGGAGAGCGTCACTTATTTCCCTGGATTCCTCCACTTACCCTCGCTCTAATCCCTTAATGCTGAGTGTCAAGCAGGACAGCAGCGAGTACCAGTTTTCAAGTCCTTGGTCTGACCCGGCTGGGGGTTGAACCCACAACCTTGCGAACGGGAGGCGAACACTCTAACCACTTGGCCGCCGTTGCTTAAGGGTAGGCAATTTGAGAAAATTTAGAACTTTTTTACTAAAACTGGGGAAAGATGATCGGTAAATTTTGTACTGCACTGTAAGGGTCCGATTTTGAAAAATTTGTCGAAATTTGTTCTTGCCTTTAACCCATTTTCAAACCCCAATTTAGAGTTTTCGTGTTCGATAGATCACTAATTAGTCAGTGATTAAGAAGGTTTAAAGCAATTGCCACTAGTTTTGTATTTTGAACAATAAAACTAGTGACAAACACCCGGCTTTTAAAAATATTTCCGTAGAAAACATTACAAATTGGATATCATGAATCAGAAAACAGGGCACGTTCCAACATAGGCAAATATTTGTTGGTAAATCAAAAAAGTGTTATCAAAGGTTTCGAAACAAAACGAAGATCAAGTGAGGGAGAAAGATCAGATAGTTCGTGATTGGACGACACGCTTGAGAAAGGAAATTACCTTGAAAGTGCATGTCTCGTGCCAAGGTAACAGGAAAATTTTTACAATAAAAGAAATGAGTGAAAATGGAAAAATAAAACCATCAAGAACATAGTTTATAAGAACATTCAGACTGAGATTTGTTCAAAAATTAAGAACATCTTAAGAACGTGCCAAGCCTGAAATTAAGAAAACAGGAGGATTTTTCATGCTTTAATAAAATGTGTTATTATAAGTACTCTCGAAACAATTCATGTTTCTTTGTTATTTGGGTTCATATATCAAGAACAAGGATAAGAACAAATAAGGCTGAAAAAATAAGCAAATTCAGCCACGACCAAAATTTTGATGTTCTAATATAAAAACACATGCAACACACATGGAAAACAGAAGGAAATTTAAAAAGTGTGGAAAAAAATGCCAGTTCAACAAATATTAGTGGGAAAAATATTAAACGTTGAGCAAGTCACGACTTTCTTGTTCCGGGTATGTATGGCGTACTAGATTGAAATATAAAACAAGGGGAGGGGAAAAAGAAGGATTTTTGTTTAAAGAGATAGTTCCCCAAGTCCAAACAAATCTGTGTTTGTGAGTTTGAGGAATAGCAGGCGTGGTTTATCTTATGGTGTGTAAACATGCTAATAAAATTGCTCTTTTTATAAGAATATGTCCCTTTTTTTAAACACTTCACCTTTGAAGTGCCAGAACATTTTTTTAGGTACTTTTCTGGTTAAAATAAGCTACATAAAGTCAAACTTTTAAACGCCTATATCTCCTAAACCAGAAGAATTTAAAGGCTGGTTCATAAGGTTGTTGGATAGCTGAGAGTTTTAGTTTTAAGAAGAGCGGGCGACCCACTACTTCACGGTTCTGACTTACCACACAACACAGTAAATAGCTCACCACTCCAAATCGCTCCTGTTTCAATTCTATTAGCTAGAAGAGGACAGAATCTAGTGTTACTGAATCAATTTTTTGTATCTTCGTTTATCACATTGGTCAAATAAGAACAAAAGAAAGGTTAAAATCACAAAAAAGTGATTTTTAGGCATTTTTTGACATTCAAAGTCAAAATTTCTTTTATGTTGCAACTGAGAGCACATTTCATTTCATTTTAGCTTTTATAGGTAAAAAAATAAGATTTCAAGTTGAAACGGGTTTGTCAGAAGGGCTTGTATAGCCCATATCGGGATTTATCCGACATTGGCACTTAAAGGGTTAGTACTGTCTTTGAAGTTATCTTTATTGAGATCTCGGCAACCACGGAACGTATTGTTTCAACGTGGAATTACCATTCTTCGAACATCACAACGTTATTTGGACGTTAAAAAAACGTTGTAAAAAACGTTATGCGTCTAACGGCATTGGGTAATATTCATTGGAATTGAGCTTTTGAACGATAAAAAATATCCAAAAATCTAGTTTCAATATACCAATTTACTTTATTCATTTTTTACTTTTCACCTTTTAGGGACAAGCCCGCAGAGAATTACAGTTTTATTTATTTTCAGTGAAATCGCTGAATCAAAAATAAATGTTATACTTTTTGTTTACCATTTTTTTAGCCATGCTTTGTTAGAACGGCCAACATAAAGTTGTTATACATGTGGCACGGTCCCAACAGTGTTGCAACTTATGTATGTTTTAATTTACTGTTGTTTTTGTTTGGACCCCTTTTTATCATTACCCTCCCCCCCTGTGGTGGTCTTTACCACCAAAACACTTTCATAGAAGTCTTTATGGGAAAGAAACAGTTTTCAGGGTATTATATTATGAAATTTTTTACTGAAGTTTCAAAAATTAAAATAAGGGAAATATTTAGTGTTTCGCACAAACAAAGTCTAACAGGAACTGAAGCCTTGTATATTTGTCGCACCAAAAAAATATAATTTTCCGCTTTGTTCGAAAAAATTTAACACGGAAATTTTTAGATTTTAGAAGATTTTTTTTTTTCTGTTATTTTGATTTTCGAGCTTTAAATCAGCATGGCAAGTATTTTGAAGATGTTTTTGAGTGTACAAGGTGCTTTAACTGTAGTAATTTACAAAAGACGTGCAAAACAACTTCTGTCAGTTTCAAAATATTGTTTTTTCAAAACAACATCATAAATAATTTAAATCTTTTAGACAATAGGATTAATTGTTCCAAAGATGGATGATAGAATACCAATAGAAAGTGGTACTTTTTCCAGATGTACGCTATCATCCTTCATTGACAATAAAACTTTAAAATGTTGTCCGAAAGTTCTGTCCGAAATATGCCCTACAGCTTTGTTCGTCGAATGTTTATCCGCTAAAACTTTTGGAGATTAATTTATAACCACCACTGCAGACCAATTCTTGACAGGATCGCGTGTCATCGAAGAGAAACTACCATTATTTTTTCCATAAGAATTTACATTCGTCTTAGAGAGACAAATTTTTGCCAAAAAAGTGACACTTAGAGAGACTCTCTTGAAATTTGTGTCAAAAAGCGACCCTTAGAGAGACTTTTCAGTAAATTTAGTCTTCAAAAGTTTGCCGAAGTTTTTTTTTTCACTGAATCTCTTTACCCGCTAAAACTTTTGGGGGCTAACTTATAACTACTGCAGATTCTGTAACAGGGATCAAGTATTCTGAGGTCTTCCCAAGTGTGAAGATTCTTATGAAAAAATAAAAGAAATTAATTAAAAACATAGAATGCTTCTACTCGACCATTTGTTTTTTTTGGGCTGACGTATTTATTTTCAGTGCGTGAATAAATATTAAACTAATGTTGGAAAACGGAATAACTGTAAGACTGGAGGATTGCGGATGAATAGACGTAGTGAATTTCAAACGCTAGTGAGGGAAGTTTCATAATTTATTACTCATTTAATTATCCGAATTAATTAAAAATGGTACGCTAACTATAAACACCTGAAAAAAAGTTTTAGAAAATAAGGAAGAAAAAAGTTAACACGTCTTTTGATTTCATTTCTTTAGAGGTGTCAATTAGCTCCAACATTTACAACGTTTCTTCTTTGCATCAATTTATACTCTCTTTTCTTCTTCTTCTATGCAAAAGACCGCAATTTTTTTCCAATTTGGAAAAAATACGAAAACAATAATTAAAGATTATTTCTTTAGAAAAAAATGACACGTTTTGCCATAATTGTCAAAATTTATTCCTTTCCTTTTTTCTTTTTGTTCTTTAGAAATTTGTAATTTAGGTGACTGGATTGTGTTTTTCTCCTTTTAATAGCTGTGAAAGAAACGTTTCACTACTAGTAATTGGTAAAATATCACTTTGAGCTGAAAGGTCCTTCCGAAAAAACATTACATAACCCCCACACACTGAGCTGACGTCCCTACAACGAGCGAAGGGGGTGGATGATAATGCTGTACGGGGTAACATAAATGGGTTGGTATTCTGCCGGTAAATTTGGGTGCTCGGCGGTCAAATTAATGCTTTTCCAGGACTTTCCAGGGGTCAAAATTGTAAAGTTTCCGGGGGTAGATTATGAGTAAAAGCTTATATATCCTCCACCCCCGCGAATAATTTTTTCCTTTCTTCAAGGTTGCGATGTCTGCCGAAAGACCGCTTCAAGAACATAAAGGGGAAGGTTAAGGGGACAGGTTAAGGGTTGGGTTTTTTCTCCTTTTGTTCCAAATGGTATACAGTATTAGTCAACGATGCAGATTCAGAATAACTAAACCCAGCAGGAATGGAGCGTTGTTTGGGCGTTCAAACAATCGAATGTTGTTTCAACATCAGAACGTTTTTTAGACGCTGAACTAAAGTTGTAAAAATCTGGTGCTGGAAAGTCAACCAAGAAAAAGTTTACGAGTCTGCCTCATTTGTACACTATAATGCTTCACACAGTCTCCCCGGTGGAAGGTTCAAATTCATATTTTGCATAGTCTTTATCACTGTGGCGAGAATTTTGACCGAGGCTCGAGTTCTGGCAGCTTTTAGTTTAATCATACAGGGATATAGTTTCGGACCATATTCCACATATTCCACCGGGGTGACTTCTGATTCACTGAATTATTTCCCAAAAGATGTTGTTTTTTTCTCCAAAACTATTGCAAAATTTGAAAATATTAAGGCACTTAAGTTTAATTGAATTCAATGTACCAATAATATTAATTACAGTTCAAACAAATTTAATTGTCATCAAATTTTAACAGCCAATTAAGAAAAATGTGTTCCAGACAAAACACAATAATAAATGGATATATTCTAACAATATTCTAAAAACAAATATGAAAGATTTGGAAAAGTAAGAATTTTTGTTTTTGTGTTTTGGGTTTGTTTCGAAATTCAAAGATAGTTCAAAGGGAAAGAGTACCTGTATAAGAATAAACTAAAAGTAGACCCTACCGCCATCATAAAAAACGTCCCCCCCTTTTTTTAAGAAATACGAAAAGGTTTGGCTACCTCTATAAACTTCATAATAAAGTGTCAAATAAAACAAAAACAAGAAAATCATTTTTATTTGTAAGAACTCAACAGTGAAACTGTAGAGCCATAAAGCAGTAGAAAACCCACTAAAATCTCAATCAAATATTATTGATATAGCGTTGTTAGTGAGCCACAACAAGAACTATATAAAAAAAATCAATCCCTTGATAAGCTTAATAGAATCAATCAATCAATCAATCACTCAATCAAAAATAAAATTAATCTAAAAATATGTTCTTACAAAAAAAACACGATAATTTCTTCCTTCTCAGTATTTACAAGTCTATAGTTAGTGAAAGACAAAAGACGCATTGTTCTACCGGCAAAAAAACATTTGGTCGTATAATTGAGTTCAAACAATACGAAAAAATCTTTCCGCCCCCCCTTTTTATTAGATCATCACCATCAAATAAAAAACAATGAAATAATGAAGAAATAATAAGAAAGAGAGAAAAGCAAAAAGAAATGAAGAAAGACGACAGCAAATATAAAATGCCATGGTTTTAATGGAATTGAGATACTTCAAATCATTAGCAGTTCTACAGTCGAACAGTAAAGAACTTCTTGCTTCTATTATTGCACAAAATTTTGCCGTCGCAGGAAGAATAAAACATTCAGACAAAATATGAAAGCCGATATTACTTACGGAGGCCACAGTCCCGGTGAGAACCTGATCAACTTCATCAATAACGCGTCGACGTGCGTCAAATCGGTATTATCAAGACCCGGTTGCTTTAAGCGGAATACGAATCACCGTCGTTTCTTACAAAAACAGTTACGGCAGAACGTTCAAGATAACATCAAAACATTACACGAAAATGCATCCGCCGTTGCAGCGGGGCGAACGAAAGCGAAGCCACCAACAACAGAGGAAGAAAATATAGAAATCAAGCGCGATGAAAACGAACCACCAAGCCCAACAAAATTTATAGCATCAAATAAAACGACGTTGAAAACAAAACAAAAAACTATTCGCAAGAAGCGACGCTATAACCCGGTCCGCCTATCACCAAAACCCATGTTACAGCCAGCGGCACCGCTTTTAATTCCTTCACCGATGGCGGAATGTGCACCAGAAGTCTCACTACCAGCTCTAGAGAGATATTTTCAACACGCATTATCAAAAGACACAGCCACCACGGCGGTAGACAATCAAACTGTTTACAATACATGCAGTGATTACTTCAGCAACTACCAACATTTAGAATCACCAGACAGTACCGTCTTCGACAGCAATACACAGAATTTTAACATGGTAACAGGACAAACTTTATTTACCATACCGACGTCGAATTTCGCGCGTAAAAGTTCATCCTCCTCTTACGCATCATCCGTTTCAACGACGGATGAAGATTTCGGATTTTCGGAATTCTTATCGGGAGAAGATTTAATGCGCAATTTGGAATTCAATGACTTATTTATCCCCGAGCAAACGGGGAATGTTGACTTTATAATGGAATCACCTCACCAATTCGAACAAGCGTACAGAGCCTTTGTTGAAAACGAAAGGCAGATGCAATATTTGGCGCAGCTAGAAGCTATCAGGGGCTGTTATGAAGCAAGAGAAAATGACTTGTTGCTGAATTTCATTGAAATGAAAAAATATGGATTGTGATGAAATGCAATAGGTTATTTTGATATGATTATGAAGAATATTGAATAATAAAGTAATTTTGTAATGAATATTTACTGTAAATCCAAGAAACTTTAGAAAGTTTGTAAATTATATAATATGATAATAACAATTAATTCGAATGAAAAAAAAAGAAAATTTATGAGACGCACACAATAAAGAAAGTCTTCATTATTTTTGTCCTCTTGATTCTCTTCCCCTGTTCTATCCCTCATCATCACAAAGCCAGCGGGGGGTTCCCTTTTAAAATATGTCAATAACAATCAAGATAATTTGTTCCAAACACATACAAATAATCCTTAGAAAACTCTGTAAAAAAATTAACAGAGATGGTGGCCTCCTAGAGCCAATGAAAAGGTATAAATTTTTTGATCTAACTCGGAATAAATCTCCGAAAATTTCTACACGTTTTCTTAATAAGAACAAACGATATGAGAACATGAGGCTCCAAAAGCCAAAAAACTAAGAACATATTAAGCCTTCCAATGATAAATGGCTCTTCTTCAGTAATATTAAGACGAAATTAGCTTGAGGTTAAGAACATCCTAAGGCTTCTTTCGGTCACATAGTCCTAATTCCGATTCGAGACCACATCATTCTTTAAGTACAAAAGTCTCTAAAAATCGCTTGAATAAAAGAGACAAATGTTTGTCTTGATGCTTCTTTATCCAGACTCGTTTAACAGACTTTACTACGGACCTTTGAGTGGTCTTAAATTGGTAGGTCCACACAACCTTTTCTAGTGTCAAAATTCGAAAATTTAAATTGGAAATGAGAATCAATCTTCGTTGAAAATGAAATGAAGAAGAAGCATAGGACCTCTCGCCTTTGTTTAGAATGAATACAACAGGATGGACATAATTACTGGGAGTAAAGCGCGAAACGCTAAGATGAATAACGCAGCAAGCAAAAAACAAAGAATTACGGCAACTTTTCAATAACATCTTTTGGTTGGCGTGAAATATTTTTTCAATCCGTCATTTTGTTTTCCAATTTATCTTTTAAGGTTGAAACTCGTAAACAGTAAAATGCATTTGAATGTCAGTTAATTAAGATATTCATATAATTCATCTTCCGAATTGAAACCACGGCGTTCTTTAGTACAAAAGTCTCTAAAAATCGCTTTTTTCTTGATGCTTCGTTCTCCAAACTAATTTAACAGACTTTACTACGGAAAATTTGGCAGGTCCACAACCTCTAATCGAGTAAATTTTTGAAAAGTACACCCGATATGAACACGGAGACTTTTCATACCTATTACGTAATTCGACGTAATACACGCTTGTTTAATAAGAATATACTTTATAAAAATATTCATGATGAAATTGGCCAAAAAGTTAAGAGTGTCCTAAGAATAATGTCATCTTAATTTTTTTCAAGGTCAAGTTTTTATTGGGAAATTATTCCTAAAAACATCTAAAGAGAATCTAAAATCTTCTCAAGCTGATTCAGCTGGCTTATTTCTTCTTCTCTTCCAATTAGATGGTTTTAATATTACTCATTTAGCATTATTCAGACTGAGGCTGATAAAAACTTGTAAGAATATCTTAGGATGATTTCGACCAAAAAGTTAAGAATATTAATCATAAACCAATATCTTATCGGACAAAACAATGTCGGACTAATTTTTCGTCAGACTAAATTATTCGTCGGACAAAATTTTCGTCACCTCCA
>JAUJPO010040579.1:0-18500 GCA_032270745.1 Tiaropsis multicirrata | reverse complement strand
TATTTTGGACGCTACGCGTGAAAAATTAGAGAAAGATTAATTACAAGATTTCGGCGTTCAAAGTACGCGTTAATAATAATTAGAAGGGGGATAAATTATATAATGTCTTCATCCAACGTGGGTGTTAAGGCGGCGTATATCATAATTAGAGGAAAATTAATTACTTGGAACTCCTGCTACACATTAATAATTAGAGTAAAATTAATTACGATTTTTCGCAACAATTGGAGTACGCGTTAAATTGGAGGAACCACGGTATCTCATTTGAAATGATACTATCTTATTACACTTTAACTACTCAAGTATTTAACGCCGGTAAAAAGTGTTCAAGAATTTATTAACGCGAATGGGAGCCTTGCGTCTTTAATTGACAGTTCCAAAAGATTTCAGTGGTATTTAATTAACGCGAATTATTTTCAAAAATGTAAACTTTTAGGCCGTCTTAATAGATTAAAGGTTGAAAGCATGATTTTGCCAATATTTGTGATTAAGGGCGAAAGATTGTTTTCAAAGAAGTATTACATTCTATCTGAGTCATTGTATTGTCATTTTGTATAATTAAGGCGGGATGAAGTTAACGGAGGTTTTTTTAACACAATCAGAAATTAACGTAGGATAAATGTACGCGAGTATTTAATTAACGTGGTTTTAATTAACGCGAGGCAAGCCATTCGCATTAATAACATGAGCAGTTATTTAAGTGTAATAAGGTATCTCATATACATTTGAATTGAAAATTCCATTTCATTTTGTCCCTCTTTTTTATCGCCAGTACAAGAGCATATACGGGCTCTTAAAGTTGGGAGCACTTAATGATTATACGATTCCAAAAAGAAAATGGATTCTACGTTCCATGACTTTTTATATACTAAAGCTTTCACCACGAAACTTTGCAATATTGAGCATGGGGCTATTTTTATTAAAAAAATCTAAAAATTATTTTGATCGGAGCAGTTTTAGATTGCATATTCCAATTCTAAAAAAATATTTGCGGGCTGTTTCATACAGAGCTCAAGGCCTGTAACCAAAACTATACAGACTTTTTTTCTAAATAAAAATTATATATCGTTTGGGAGCATGCAACAGGGATTGACATATTTCTCGCCTGTGACCTGTGACCTGCGTTTTACACTAACCGGAGTTAAAACTATGTTTGGATAGATAACTGTAATTTTCAGATGATTTTTGACAGAATAAGGCAGAAATAAAAGGCTAAACGCTAAAAGTGTACAAAATATATGCTGTAATAACGATGATAATGTAATGAGAACAAACTCAACAAAGGACCATGACTATACAAAATTGCCCCTTATACAGGCGGAGCAAACAGATTAAGGGGATACTCTTTCACAAAGAAAATAAATACAGGTCGAATTTCTCATACTTGACCCCCGGAAAAGATTTCTCTTTTATGTTTTGCGGCCAGCTTTTTATTCAACCACATGCAGAGTTTCCTCCCGGGGGGCTCCTTCGATAAAAACATTTTCAAGGGGAGGGGGCCTCGCATCAGGGGGTAACATGGAATGTTGAAAATAAAAATAGAAAACGACAAAAAAGTGTTTTTTTATATCAATGCAAATTCTTTCTGTATTTTAGTGTTTCTTTATATATATTTTTTCTTGTGAACTTTGTTCTTGTGTGTAGGGAGGGAGTGTAGTGGAAAGAATTAGGGCTTTTTTCTTTAAACTGGTCTTCACTCATCACCAAGACAAAATCTCTAATCGACGAAATAAGAAAACGAGTTGTCAACATTTTTTTCCTGGCGAGTGGGTGTAATCTTTTCAAAAGATATTTTCTAACACAAAAAAAGGCGAACGATGCGCACGATGAGTTAAGACCCGCCGCCTTTAGCTGATGGGACTGGAAAACCTGTTTCCGGAAATAAGAAAAGGTTATTTCTAGACTATTTGTTTAGCCTGAGTCGCGCTCTTGTCAAAAGAAAAGGTAAGGAGGTATTGCTATTTGTTGTATCAATATATGCCATGTCATATTATGTAAAAAACGAGAGAATTAAAAAATTCATAAAACAATATATTTAAAGTATTGCTATTTGTTACAGTGTAATTCAGTGGACACCATTCAAATTGTCCGATTGAACTGAACTGTCATTTCGTTCCCACTATTATTGTCCGCTATATAGAGATGCCCATAGACCATGTCCGCTTTAAAAGAGATTTCACTACGACGTCGGTCAAAAGGTTGTAGACTGTTTTAAATACCAGAAAATCATCCAAAACACAGTATAATAAGTGCCCTCTCAACCTCACTGAATGCTTTTGAAAGTGGTCTGTTCGTTGGCATCTGGTAGCAATAGCTGGGACGCCTTAACTCTTTTCTGTGCCAAGCCGTTTTTAAGGTACTATTTTGTTAAAATGAGTTAGGACAAACTTTAAACGTTAATATCTCCTGAACCAAAAGGAATTAGAGATTGGTTTATAACTCGGGTAGCTGAGAGTCTCCTCTTTCTTTTTGGGCCCCTTTCGGGCCGCCCGTTTTAGGCAGGGCGGCGAGGCGGAGGGCGTTCCTTTTTAACAAGGTCAGGGTTACTTGACGGCAAAATACCCAGTGGTGCGGCTTAAAATCAAACTTTTTTCAATTATATTAGCTAGAGGACAGAATCTAGTGTAACTGAACAAAGTTTTTTGTATTTTCGTTCACCCAGTGTCAAAATATGACCAAAATTTGTGCATTTTTTTGACATTCAAGGTCAAAATCTCTTCGAAAAGACCAAATTTTGAAATCTTTTGTTGTTGCAACTGAATGTGCATTTTATTCCCGTCTACTCAGGCCAAAAATCAAGATTCCAAGTTGAAAATAGAAAAGGCAGGAGGGCTTTGCCCTCTAGTCAACATTGGCACTTAAAGGGTTAACCTGATTTGCATCAACTTTGAAGGAAGGAGCAAATTTCTAACGTCTACGGACCTTTTGTCCAGCATTGTAGTTTTGAAAGATTTAAACTGAATGACCTAATACTAATAGACCTTTCATAAATTACGTCACAAACAACGACTGTCTCGTTTTCATTCAATTACCAAGGTGATTATTTCTAACAAGACTCAAAATGACACATCAATCAATAGAGTTAAGTTTTGATAGGCTCCCTTGGGATTCGGTTACCATAACGCTCATTTCAAAACTAGGCAAACGTTGCTTTTGGGCTGATATTCCAGAGGGTAGTGAGCATCGAGACAAAAATTAGTCTCTTTTATTCAAGCAATTTTTAAAGACTTTTGTACTAAACAACGACATGGTCTCAATTTGGCAGATGAATTAGTAGAAATCGATCAAAACTATGATGCGCGATAAATAGGTGTTTCTCTTGTTACTACTCTTGTTGAAAATTGATACTTTTATAATAACGATATAAACGGTAAACCCCCTCCCCTAGCTAGTCGACCGACCTCCCACTCAAACAGCGATGTAAAGAAAAATTAATTCTCATTAACCTCCTTTGGCCTCCTCCGTGGTGCGTTTTGGATAATCTTTTTTTTATAAGAACCAGTAAATTTCGGTCGATGCTCGGTGGTTCTTAACTTTGATTCACATTTTGTCAAATTTCCTACCACAACCCAACCTTAGATATATGACTAAAATGCTTTCATTGGTCTAAGCTTCAATTTAGCAAAATGCTCATGCTCAAATTGTAGTTTTTTAAATAGTTTTTGGTAAAGGTTACCACCAAATCTGGGGCTTGATGCCCTTAAAATTGTTCTTATAAACATAAAATAGTGTAGCGAACGAAATTTGTGCTAAAAACCACAAACGGTGAAGAGAGTTTGAATTGAGCCCTCCTCATATTTTCTTTATCAGTTTTAATCAGATTTCAGGTTTTTTTTCATGTTAGTTTTTTTTTTAATTGAATAGGCCCCTACATATTGGGGGATATATGTGTAGTAAGGGGGATGTGTTTGTGTGGGGGATGTTGTGATCGACTAGAGGAAGAAAATTAGAACGAACAACAATTGTTGTTTTTCTTCTTCCACTTACACTCGGAATGACACGTTTTAAAACCTTATCTAGAGAGCAAACAAGTTATTATAAGTTATTTGAGTTTTCAAAGATTTTCTCTTGATCCGTTTGTATACTTGGTGTCCTCATGGATGTATTATCGGACTCTATAACACTGTAAAGTTCTATAATACGTCCACGGTGTCCTTAGTCAGGTTATTAAAGTGTCCTTTTTTCATTTTCTGACCAGGTCGTTATTATCTTATTATGCTACATTGTCAGGACGGACAGATTAATTTTGAAAGTAAGGCCAGGACCACTAAATATCGTGACTAAAGAGGCCCCATCATGGTTGGGACCTCAAATTATAAATTACAAATTATGATTGACACTCAAGTCACTCCTGTCTGGTTTTCATTTTAATGAACTGGAAATACATCTTTTTATAAGAACATCAAAAAGTTTTGAAACTTTCGGATGTTCTTAAGTTTTTGGATTTTAAGCCTAAAAATGTTCTTAGAATGTTCTGATTTTCAGTACCTTTTGAGTATTTTGGTGCAATTTTTATAAGAAATTGGATGTTTTGGAGTCTGCAAAGCCTTCAAACTTTTTTAACATGTTCTTAATTTTTTGAACCTCGAAGCCTTATGTTCTTATATAGTTTGTTTTTTATAATATGAAACAGGAACTTCTTTTTAGGCCCTTTCGAAAGCCTACTTTTCGCAACCCAGCAAGCATGTTCTGACGTTTGTGTGGACGTCTAAACAACGTTATGTCGTCTGTAAGGAGAAAGGAAGAGAGAAACTGATCTACTAGACTATGTAGTCATTTCTAGGAACTCAGCTTGAAATTTTAGATTTCACGTCGTTTCATGAAGCTCCATTTCCGCTCTTGTTTTTAGTCCCTTTTTCGAGGACAATCTTCCTCGTCTAGCTTTATGTTGTATAAGTTTTTATATGCTGTATTCTTAAATAATTTATCGGCCCTGAATTTTGCATTGTCTCCTTTTTATAAATGATATCATCATTTCCCGTAAAAGCTAGCTATTTAATGATAAAATCCATTCAGTTTATCGTTCTATAGCGTTTAGCTGAATAATAGCAAATAAATCGCAAGATAAATCGGGGGGACGGTTGTTGTGAGTACCCAAAATGAAAAGGAGATTTCACCTGGCTCATGTTAAAAGGTTGGCCAAAAAGCTGACAATAGTATTCTTTGATATAATTCAATTTAATGGTTTTTAACCAGCTAGCTATTTGTTAATTGTTTTCCAATTATCACCAGTTAATTTAATTCCAATTATTACCACTTTTCCAAATGTTGTTTTGTTTAATAGTTTGGTCTTCGTTCTTCATGGATTGGTAGTTATTTAATAATGAATTCGTCGAATTTTTGTAAACATGGTCCTTCACAACCAAAAGTTTTGGTCAGGCAGACTTTACTTTTGAGTAGCACCAAATATCAGGGTTTGTAGTTACGACTGATGTGAGAGTTTGACTGTCAAACTTTGAATGTAAAAATGCGTCTATAAATTTATTTCATGAGAGTTTCCAGTGAGAAACTTTGCTGAAGTCCTTATGGGGGAGTAGAACACTCCTGATGAATTATTAAACCTTATCTCCTCGGTCCCTACACTTGAAAGAAAGTTTCTAATGTAAATAATTGATGCACTGTCATGTAAAGCTCGTTTGACGTCAGAAGGGATGGGATACTTGAAAATTTCACGAAGGAGGGGCTTTCTTGAGCACTCTATGACTCCAGTTTATGTCTTTCTGAACAGAACACGTTTGTTCTTGTAAAAAAATCATACTTTTTGATGACCTTAGTAACTGCTGAGTAGAGGTGGGGCTATTATAACTTGTCAGCAAGCCGTTTTTGATCTCGTTTTTAATGTTAATGTTAACATAACATCAAAATGATTCTGATAGACTTGCGTGTGTTGGGAAATTTTTGACGAGGATTGTATGTATACAGCAGGTCTTTCGCAGAAGAATCCTACTGGAATCCAGCTCTCAGTTGAAATAATGTATATAATTCTGACAGAGTTTTCAGAACTTGTTCGCCAATTTCTTTAATTTTGGCTGCCCTATTCCTTTCACATTTTATGGGTTGACCTTGGCAAGGTACGTTGACTTGCCAAGGCAAGGTACGTTGACTTGCCAAGTGAATCGTATCACTGAGTGGGAATCGAAACCTATGGTTTCACGTACATGGAAACCAATCGACTTTTGGTGCTTTAAGATGGGGTTCCCTGCTTTATTTTATGTTTTTTTTTTCATTGAACTAAGCAAAAGTGGGCCGAATTGGTTTACTATTTTTTTTCCTAAAACAAAGTTTTTTTAACGGGATGCGCGTAGCCTAGGAGTATAATGGTATTTAAAATCCCGTATAACGATAGAGATAAGGCTGTAATCTTCTCGAGTGGTTGCTAGGCTGTCTTGACTTCCATTAAAGCAATTTACATTTTCACGGGAGTAAGCTTTACTATTAGAACAGAACCAGTTGGTCAAAAGAATAATTACCTCGGGTATCCAGTCTAGTCTGAATCTAGCCTGAAATATCAAATTATGTCCGGACCAGTCTAAATTATAAAGTATTTAATGAGTCAGGCTGTATGGGGGATGTAGCGATAACCGGAAAGATGATCACCGGCTTTAGAAGGGATTTGTGTATAATTTTTCGGACATTACCAAACCCCCGTGTCAATGATGGGATCTCTTATTTCCCTTCATCACAGCGGATTTTGTAGAATTTCATAATAATCTCATTTCCTCCCCTAGGGAACAAAATCAATAGAGAGAAACAGTAGGTGTTTTTTATAAGAACATTTTATGATAAGAATCTTTATAGAAGTTTTACGCTTACGGTACTCTTGTTAGCGGAAAGTGCTCACTCTTGTAATTCACTTTATATTTTTCCCTCATAACCTATTTGACTAAGTTGATACTTAGCCGACTCTCATAGCTTGGCTTGTGAAGTACATTAAGCTTGGTATACTCCCGGGTATACTCCTTTGTTGTAAAAAAAGTGGCGTTCAACACTAGTCGCACGTATTTAATCTGTAAGTCGCATGCACTTAGTGTTAAACACACATATAAAAGAGTTTTGATATATATGCGACTAGGGTTCAAATTATTGTTAACAAGATCTTTTTTCACTAAGTTCAGGCGCTAAACACTAAGTGCATGCGACTAACATTAGACGCGTTCGACTAACAAGTGTACTCACTATAGTTCATACTCTTTTAGTCGCATGCGATTAGTGTTAAACGCCACTTTTTTCAACAAGTGAGTACCAAGACTTAAGGGTATAAATCTTTGCGCTTTTTGCGGATTCTGTTGTTCTATAACAAAAGAACACTATTTTTTTTAAGCCAAAAAAATTAAACTCCAGCAAAAACTATCATGGAATCTGCGTTGAATGATATTCCTATAAAAAAGTAGCATTGTGTCTTTTGAATGAATTTATTCACTAAATAGCTATCTCCCCTATTGAGCCTTCTCTTTAATACTGTGCTCTACGTATTCAAAAGAGAAATTGGTTACCATAACGACGCTACGTGTAGTAGGGGTAGTTTGCATAATCATGTTGTTATTGTAAGCAAATGGTGTTCGAAGTTCCCTACATAAAACCGGGGGTTATGTTTGTATGCTTATTTGACCAACCGAATATTGGATTTGACACTCATATTAATAATCATGATGAATTACTGGAGAAGGCAGTGTGTTTTTATCTTGAAGAACTGAAACTTTTAAAAAAGCTACTTTTTGTTAAGATTATTAATGCACGTCTTTGGAAATGACCCCCTGGATTTTTGGATTGGTTTTATCTTTGTTGTGTGTGTTCATGAAATATTGGTTGCAAAGCTCATTACAATTGAGAAAAAAATATTATAAAAAAACGGTGTGGCTTTTTTTTTGTGGTTCGTAGCCCCCGGGGTCAAATTAATGGAGCGAAAGAGAGAGAAAGAGATAAAGCAGAGCGGTTGTAAACTGTTATCATACAAAACTAATAGAAAATGAAGTTTTAGACAGAACGGGGGACAGAGTAGGCGAGTAGAGACCAGAGATGGGAGAAAATTACTTATTAGTGTTTTTATGTAAAAGAAGATAGTGGGAGAAGATAAGGTTAGGGTAGGGTTTGGTATTTTCTACAGAAGTAGCTTGTCTTGGTTTGATAAAATTAGAGTGATTATAATGGGTTGTACTGGATGTTTTTCTAGTACCACGAATCATAAGACTTTCTCTAGCCTGTACCAAACACCTAAGTTTTATGTAACTTCATAAGACTTTCTTTAGCCTGTACCAAATTATGTCACTGAAGAATAAGGTTTATCGAGTTTTTGAAGTATTTTGTATGTCGCTCATTTGTAAATAATCTGCTTAAAATTCAACGTTTTGAAAGATTGATACCATCTCGTTCGCTCGCTGCTTTTAATTACAATAAGGGGGCTATAAGGGGGGCTATAATACAGAACGTTATTTGGACGTTGAAGCAATGTTGACATTACGTTTTATGTCTTTTGGGTAATATCTTAACGATTGTATCATTTTGTTCAAGACTCGAGGGGGAGAGTGCGTATTTAGAGTTTTTAAATTATGAAATTGATCTTAAAGATCTCAACATCATCAAGGTAGCATTTACTTGTAACAATTAAGATTTCAATTCTTTCTCGACTATCATATCCTAAAAGTTTGGAAATAGGATGGGGTGACATTTCTGAGTCAATCTTTAACTCAACCAATTAAATTGCATTGATAGTCTTCCTTTCTTAAACTTAGAGGTCAGAAAAAGACCACTATCACCAACTACCTATAGAAAGAAAATATCACATCACCTTACTTTTCCCATTTTGTAAAATAAGGGAGTGTCATTCCCGCCCTTTGAATTTCCACTTTCCCGCCCCTCTTTCTTTCATTTGATTTTCATCTGTGGAATAGGAAAGGACTATTAAGGAGGTGATCTAGTTGAAAAAGTTTTTTGATAATAACGAGGTTACATTTAGAGATAAACCGCAGGGACGGAGGCGAATACGGAAAATGCGAAAAGGGTTATTTTGTCTCAAGAAAACGAGAACGCTCAAACAGATAATCCAGCATTCTAGACTTTGAGACCTGAACTATAGTTTTGGGGTCGCCTTCTTTGATTTATCTCATCACTCAACGAGAATAAAATCACCTTACTTGTTGAAATCTTCTTTCTTTATTGGACCCGGTGGCAATTTTTAAGATTAAAAAAAAGAGACGATTTCCTATCTGGAGTTGGGAACTTTGAGGGGGATAGGATCATCATTACATATAATGTATCTGCCAAATTGAGCCCATGTCGTTCTTTAGTACAAAAGTCTCTAAAAATTGCTTGAATAAAAGAGACAAGTTTTTGTCTCGATGCTTCGTTCTTCAAACTCGTTTAAGAGACTTTACTACGAAAAACTTCAATGGGCTCAATTTGGCAGCTCCATACCCTCTAATGTATACTAAATAGCACTTTGCTCAAAACTTGGAATGTTTTATGATTCTTTTGTGAGGGCTGTAAGGTAAAGAGGTGGAGTATATTTAATTTGAAATTTCAATGAGGCTGGAGTTGAAAGATTGAGGTGATAGTACATGTTTTTCTTTTATAAGCATATTTGAATCCAGATTGAACACTTTAAACAATAGATCTATTGTTTCAGCCCCAACCCTCAAATGTTCATATGCTTATAGTATGTAACATGTATGTGATGGATTGCCAGCCTGCTTTTCATTTTTCCTTGTTGTTGAAATTTAGTTTTCGTCTGGTAGAAAGGGTTACGAGAAGAGTGATACTTGGATTTATTTGGTACTTTGGTACTTCTTGGACCTACCCAGAGGTTCTATAAATTGAGCTCTGTTCGTTCGTCTGTTCGTCCGTTAGTCTGTCCATCTGTTATGATCTTTTCTCGAGATTGGTTCATTAGTTATTTCTGATTTTAGGCACAAAGACGCAAAGTGGTCATGCCAAAAATGTGACGGAATTCGATTTTCGAGAAAAAATCTTTCGTTGCCGATTTTGACCGGAAAGCGAGATTGGTTCATTATTTTTTTGTAACTTTTAACACAGAGTTAGATATTTGGATACTCTCAAATGTGAGAGAAATACGGGAAAATCAATTTGCGAAACCCCTAATCTGAATTGCAGACCTATACAAAACTGTTGGGCATTTGAATGCTAATTTTTTGAAAAACTTGAAATTTCGGCTCGGCTCTTACTAAAGAAATTAATATTCTAAGGAAATACGTTATTAATTTTACGATGTGGTGCTTATAAAAGAATATGAAAATAGATAATTATTAATGTTTTCTAGGAATAGGGCTGGTTTTTTTACTTGCCCTCCCTTTAAAAGACTCTAAGACACATTATTTGTTTCATTTCCAAAACTTTTTGTGTTTTCCATTTCACATCCCTGTAAAAGGATGTTGAAACTTTTTGTTGTTGAAGATATATTGTGAAAAAAGGGGCAGTCGAAAGGGGAGGAGAGGGGGAGGGGACGTGTTAGATTGTTTAAATGTCTCTTTTATCCATGATGAATGGCCCCTTCTTATGACCCGACCCCCTTTATTTTTCCTTCCCCTTTTGTATATATCCTTAATTATAGATCGATCTCAACACTAAGTATTTTACTTGTTCTCTTGTTCCATTTGTGCCAGGCTTTCTTGATGAAGACATTGTTGGTATAAATGTTTTCGAATTTCAATGTATAATTATTGTAGTTTGTTAAAGGTTTTCTGCTTTTATTCTCACGGTGAAGTCTCACTTTTTTCTAATACAATTTTCCCATAGATGATTTCGGATGTTTAAATCTTACACTATGGTAAGAAAGCCGCGGCTGGAATGTTGACGGTATAGTTTTTGCCAGCTAATTGATATTCTATCTGTGTCTTACAATGTAGCAGGAGCTGTAGTAGACGTAATTTTTAGATAAAATCATATACATTTCTTCTTTTTTTGCGCCAATGGCTCTTTCATAATCGAAAATCTCTAGTATGGTTCCAATGTCTCAAGAGAACTGAGCTTGGCTTTCAATTCGAAGTGACAATGAGAACTTTGCACTCCACGTAGAGACTTTTTGAAAACACGCTTGCACACAAAATCTCTCTAAACGTAACAAACCCTACTATCGTCAGCTACATAAAAAAAGTAGGGTTTGGTACAGGCTAGGTTCCCAGCGGTCCCTTGAAAACCTGGAAATTTTACTGCTGTTTTTTTAAAGTCAGGAAAAAACCTAGAAAGGTCAGGGAATTTTTGAAAAAGTTTTTCCTAAGCAGTTCTTTTCCATGGGAAATGGAAGCGGTTTCAGATAGACAATCGCCCTGCAAACTTTTTAACTTTTTTAACACTCAAAGTTTAGAGTTAAAGTCTTACATCCTTTTGCACTACACGCCCTTGCACGCCCCAGTTATTTTGAAGGAAAAAATTCTTCCCTGTAATAACTATATATAGGAATTATTTTTTTTAAAGACAAAGAAAGACAAAACTACAAAAACAACAAAGAATGCCATCGTTACCGAAATCTATCTATCAATGGTCGATTGCCGATGTGCTTTATTGGTTGACGGAGAATGGGTTCGAACAAGAAACCGAAAGCTTTAAAGGTAAACAGCTCCCCCCCCCCAGTAGTAACCCAATTTACGCGATCACGCTAAATTCGATTCGAGGCACGCATCACGAAAATGCTTATCAAAAAATTTAAATTTCTATAATCAAAGGAAAGCAAAATATTAAAAGAATCCATTTGTTATCCTTAGACTTTTTTAATGGGTACAAATTTTTGCGGATTTTGACAAAAAGATTTCCGCTGAAATCACATTTTTTGGGGAAAATCATATCTTTCCAATACTTGACAGTAAAATGGATAGAAATCATGTATTTTTCATAACACAAGCCCAAACCATTGTCATTTGCTACACCAGCACCAATCTGACTCACCCAGATATCTTTCGATCACTCAAAAAGACACATTTTTCGCCCCAATGACATTGGAAACGTTCTCTCCCGTTAGAGAATCGGATGTTCTCTCTTTACCCAGTGGAAAAAGACAAAAGAATACAAAGAGCCACCCATTGAAAAATTACGATAAAATGACCCCCAGCAGACACACAACGTTATTCCAACATTCTTCCGACGTGTCCAAATAACGTTCTGACGTTGATACAAGGTTGTTTGGACGTTGAAACAACGTCCCGTGCTTGATGGGACAATATATTTTATGACCCTGCTGGAAAACCATTAGACCTAGTGTATTTAAAATTTTAGAGTTTTTCAAACCACTAAAACCACTGGGGCATAAAGACAGGAGTATCATATTGGATTGAACTCTCTACTCAAAGTAAGACCTTTTCGGTGAAAACATCCGGAGACGAAATTTTCACCGACGAGGTACGCTACAACATGGTTCTCATCCCATGTTATGCCCTATTTGCCAACAAAACTTCAAAGCGTACCAACCAAACACATTACAGCAGCATTACTGCGGGTTTCGGGATTTTTATTAATTTCAATAGTTATTGAACAATAAAAGCCGCAAAAAATTACACCCTTAAGGTATTTCATATACAGTCGAACCCATGTAATTCAAATTCTCAAGGGACCGAGAGTTTCGTTCGAATTGTATGAGTTTTCGAATTATAGGAGTTTAATTACATGGGTTAAACTGTATCAAATTTCAGTTAATTTTTATTTCCCGTTCTTTAGCACATCAAATTGATGGACGTGCATTGGCTTTATTGTATCGCTGCGATTTGAAGGAAGTGATCCGGAGGGTTGGGCCGAGAGTCAAATTTCGCGCCAAATTATCTCAGCTGTTGACGTCACGTGGCATGAAGAATAATATGGAACCAAAAGAAACAAGAAACAATAATAACAATAGTAAGCTAAGGACTTTTTCAATCATGGGAAAGGAGTAGGCTATCTTTGTGAGAGATTGGAGAAATCCATTTTTTATCAAAAGCATTTTTCATGACAATTTTGTGGGTTTGGCGCATGGCAAAAAGAAATCATTAAATTCATTAATTCTACGGATTTTTGTAAAAACCGCCAAAATTAGTTGAGGTAACTTTCACTATTTGTGACAAATTTTTCAATCAATGTATCCAATTTCCTTCCCATCTTAGACAATGCAACTTCATTCTACGACCCGAATTTCGGTCAGCATGTTGTTATGCCCATGTACGGTCAATATGGACAACGACCACCATCCTACCAACAAAACAATGGAATGAAAAACAACCAATCAAACGGCTTTTACCAACGACAACAACAACAAATGCAACAAAGGAATTATTACCAACAACAAAAACAACAGCCAATCAGAATGAATGACGGATCCAATCAACCAATGAACGACTGCCAACAAAATATCTCGACCGATGGGAATGCTGGGATGAATTCTAATGAACCAATTAAAAACCAGAATACAAACAATAACGCGAACAAAACATGCGATTGTATGACAGTCAAGCCGTGTGATTTCCGCAGTGTCAAGCGTCCACGAATAGGAGATAAACCGGACTCTGCCCATGTCAGCGGTTGCACATCCGAACAATCCAACATTGAAAAATGCTCTTACACTAAGGATGAAGTTGATATTATCAAATTTGTAGAAGGGGCTGGGTTCAAGAAAGAACCGATCGATGCATCAGAAAGCTCGGCATCCGTTGAACTAAAAACAAACGGTCCTTATCTCTCTCCTTCGTTTTGCAGAAACTCGTCAACAGACAACAATGAAAACCTTGATCCAACCCATTATAAAAACATCTACGACGGAGCAAGTTTAAACGGAAGTAACGACGGTGGAAACTCTCCCATCAATCCCGAGGACTCCGCGATGGAGGATGACGAACACTTCCCTGTGTTGGATATTACAGAACGAACCATAGAGCTAGAAAATAAATTACAGAACGACGGAATAAACATTTTTCAAAATGGCTGCCACAATAATAATACTAATGGTGGAATGATGAATAGTAAATTGGGGATTGAGGCTGTGACCAATAGACTTGCGTTACGCGAGCGCTCGAAAATCTTTCGACGCAGTGAAAAGAAGTGGCACGTAGCTGTGAATGAGACGGCCTACCAGTTGGTGCTGAAGGAGCCTAGTTTGTTAATGAGAAAGAAAGATTTGCGGACCATGGCGGAAACAGAAGTGAGGAAAACCTACCGGTTTGCCAAAGGTAAGAGAACATCTGTGTACTGTTTCATTACATAATCTTTTGTAATTAAGCATCCCATGGAGGTAATAAAAACACAAAGAGAATCAACCTCTCTGTAATAATAGCCTGCATGGTCATTAAATTCTTTATAGATTTTATTCAAATCGGCTTTCTTTGATTACCAATCATCATTGATAGCAAAATCAGACAAAAAATAAAATATAAGACTAAAGTGTGAGCTGTTTCATGGATTGAAACCTAGATGCTTGTATGTATGTCATTAAAAGGTATTAAAGGTCAAAATTTATGGGTGATCCCACGAGAGGCGAAAATAAGAAATAAGAAATTTTGTGCTTATTTTTGCAAGTTCGTCTCATTTTTTATTTATAACGGTGTTATCTTTCAATGCAACAATTAAAAGTGTATAGAATTTTCTTATTCAAGGAGTTGAAATTTAATTTTCCCATGAGTGCATGCCTGAGGAGTAATTGATTTTTCCCAAAGCAACCAGGTAGCAATTTGCTACCAAGTTTAGATACAAAGGAATAATATGAGTTGAGTCTCCATGTGTTTTTCTTACCTCCATAGCATCCTAAAAAGTAGTCTGGATCCATACTAATTTTCACCCGTTTCACTAAGCTCACATGAGAAAAAGTTAGTATGGTAACATTGCGCAATTTGAATTCCGCATCAAAATGACAGTTGAGAAATTAAACCAACCAAATTGCATGAATTTCAACTTGCACATAAAAAACAATAAGGATTTCGGCCAATCAGATCTTAAAGAAAAAACAATCTAGAGATGTCACCCGTCTAGTTTCGAGTCGGATAAGAATCAGATGTAGACGGGATCCCATCTTGAAAAAACCGTATGTTTTTCACTATTTTGAATTAATAAATTTTAAAACAATTGGTGACAGCCAAGATCCGGCATTTGGAGATGTTTCAGTGTTAAAGATTATGTAATGTATATGATCAATCTTTTACTTCCTTCTAATTTACAATGAACTTTGAGATTTAGTTCTGTTCTTTACTTTAGTATGAAGGAAAGACGCGAATCAGAATAATGTTAAAAATAATTACAGTTGAACCCAATAATTCGAAAACTCATATAATTCGAACAAAATCTTCGGTCCCGTCCGACTGAATCAAACTTAATCACACTCAATTCGAAAAATCATGTAACCCGAACTAAATTCTTGGTCTCTTAAAATTTCGAATTACATGGGTTCAACTGTATATTCGTTATAAGACATCCATCTATGTTGTTTTTCTTTTCAGGCAAGTCTCGATCGATAGCCATCCCCGAGAATCGTGCTGCAGCAGAAGAAAGGAAAAAACAAAGGCTGACCAGAGAGAAAATCGAAGAAATGAAGAGACAGTTAAAAGCTGAGGGTGAAGATGTTTTTCATTTTCTTTCCTTTCTGAAAGTACATCCAGTCCGTCCCCACCACTATTTTTACTGACAATCCTTTTACAACAGACCTTAACCCGATCGGGACTAAGCGACGTCAAAGTTATTCCAATTTTGTCTGCTAGTTCGCCGTAAAGACTAATGATCTTATTCTTGACTTTGTGTATTTTGTGTATGTGTGATCAAAATATTCTTAAATTTTCTAGAGGTGTAGTGTTGATAGCGTTTGTTGTACATCGGTGGAGTCTCTTTTTCGCTAGCTGTAGGGGACTTCAGGGTAGATTTATGTATTTATAATGGGGCTGAATCCTGTCATGTTCTTAATTTTACTGAAATAGTTGTTTACTTACAATTTTAAAGGTTTTTTGATTTATGAAGTCTTGTATTCTCGTATATTCTTTATGTGGATTGTTGTGATCCTTTTGACGGGATCTAATTCAGCGCCTAGAGTATATATGGGTAGTTTATATATTTAATCTGATCCTTTTTTTCAGGGGAAGAATTAAGTCGTCAAATGCGACAATGCCAAGTGAACATACAACTAGCCAGCCAACAGTCTGACATGACCCGTTCTGCTGAATTACGAGATGAGATGCAAAAACTGAACCAACAGCAAGCCAAAATACATTTCTCAATGCACGAACTGTTAACCAAAGAACGTAAACTGGATGCAGGTATCAACAAAATGATGCAAAACGGACATGCACCGACTATGAGTATGGTTAATACACAACATCAGATGATGGATTTATCGGATTTCAACAGTAACCCCGAAACAAACGATGATCCAACCTTAACATCGCCAACTCAACTTGTTTCGTTTGTCGCCTCCCAACCAACTACCTTATCTCCCTTAAACTCAGTATTACCTCCACAAAGTGTATTATTATCTCCTGAAGATCCAGCCACCGGTGTCGTGCAAATTAACATGGATGGTGACGGCAGCGTGATGCAATTCTCGAACCACTCAGGAACGCAAAATGATATTTTAGTTGTTAACGGAGAGGGCATGACAACACCACAACAACAACAACAAGAAATGACGTCATCACCTCATTTCTCGCACATGGAGAATAACAGTCACGCATACGTCAGCATGTAAGGTAAGATAATTTCCAAATTTTAAAAGTCATCTTATTGTCATTATTTCTCTATAGCTGGTATAGCTTAAAATACACTGGGTTAATATTTCGCAAATTGTTTAAATTCCCTTTAAATTGGATACATGAGCCTTGATATTGGTTGAAATTCAACACCTAATTTATTAATCCAGGTAAAATTTGGATTGATCATTCAACCACGGAATTGAGACAAACCGAAGAACAAACCAAAGCTCTAGAAGAAAAAAAATGCTACCTGATGGAATCAATTATTACCAGAAGCGTTACGAAAAGGTCAGATGACCGTATTAGTAGCCGATAATGAGGATGCTTTCGAGTATACATACGGCCTACAGAATGCGTCATATCAAACAGTTTTGTATACAGATGGAGCCGGAAGTCATTTCCAACATGCTTTGCACTATGGTTACCATAGCAGCCGGCGAGGCATTAGTCGTCTGTAAAAAAGCTGGGATGGACGTCAAACATATCTTCGATATCATCCGCATCCTTGTTACAGTCCCGCCAAGATAGTTGAAGACGGCTGTGAGTCTACGACATTATGGATTCAAAGATTGGGCATATTCAGTCGAGGATGTGGATGGGTCGCTTGTTATTCGGCATGATGGAGTCGAAACCAACGTACTGAACGTTTTGAACTTTCATTTTCTAATAATTCAAGCCAAGGACTATTTTTTATTTTAGTTTCTTTGATAGGACTTGTAAATTAAATTTTACAAAATACTATTATCGGAAGAGAGAAACTTATACAAAGTTAAGTATTATAAATGTAAAAAATATACAAACATTTGATAAATTTAGGATACGATCACTGTTGAGAACAAGACCAATTGACCTTTTCATAAATTACGCCACGAACAACGACAGATATTCGTTTTCACTTTTTTACCAAGGTGATTATGTCTAACGAGACTCAAAATGACACATCTATCAATGCGGAATCAAGTTTTGATAAGCTCCCTTGGGATTCGGTTACCACAGCGCTCAATTCAAAAGGAGTCAGTAGTTGTTCATGACGTAATTTATAAAAACGTCTATTATAGACACTTCTTTAAGTTTGCATCAAATCATAAATATTATTGATTTTCAGCCAAAATGCTGTAGAATAATTCACTGTCAATTTTTGACTTTTTAAGATTAATAAAGTGCTTTAAGTAAGCTTTACCAAAGTCAGCATAGTTAATAGACACTCTTTGCTTTTCAATCTCAATTTCTTCGAAGAATTTATTCAAACATTTTACACAGTGTTGTTCCCGATTTCGATTCATAGTAAGGACGGTCTGCTGAATTATTGAATGGATTAACGATGACTACGATGAATACTCCTGGTGAATTTGGCTTTTATAAGTGACAATTTATATGAAGAAGAGAAAGAGCAGAATCGACATCTGTTTGGTCAAAATCACGGCACATAATTTGTATTACTTTCATGGATATCTCCTCTGATTCAACGCAGCATAATCGTTCCAGTACTTTAACAGCAAGCTGTGCCTCATTATCTTCATCAATAAGACGGTCGATATTGATCTTGATGGCTGCCACAGCTAAATAACGATACTGGGTTTTGAATTGAGGTTTACCAAGCATCTTAGTCGTTTCTGTTTTAAAATACTTCAAAAAACTGTCAATATCTAACGTGGTTCGATTAACGGCTGCAATGACCTGTTGCAAGGCTAATGAGTGTCCTTGGATCAGCTGTGTGATTTTCTTTAAGTGGACTTCAGATAATGGTGTTTTTAATTCTTCACGAATTAGTTTCTTACTGGCTTCTTCGTCAAATGGAGGCAGCTGAATGGAATGGAAATCTGGTTGTATCCATTCTGCTTTCTGACTTGTGATCAGCACTGT
>JAUJPO010040578.1:0-33761 GCA_032270745.1 Tiaropsis multicirrata | reverse complement strand
ACAAGAAGATGAATCGTGTATATTATCAGTCAAACTTTATTTGAATGTAGAGCGATTTGTATTACGATCTTTAATAAAAGTAACGACTTTCTTAAAATGGATCAATATCTATGACGATCTGATAAAAAAACGAATTTAAAATTAAATGTATCTTAAATGTCTGTCATTTACAATTTTTAGATTTCCCTTAGCAAAAACAGGAACCATCGTTCCGCAACCCCTTTTACGTTGATTCAATGATTTCAAAAGAAACAAAAGAGTATAACAGCGCGTATTCTATACATGAATAGCGCGTTTCTCATCTCCCTTTCCCAAATCTCTGTTCTAACTCAGTAAAAACTTGCATAATAAATTCCAAACAAGCCCGTTAGTTAACATGTATGGCGAATACACTTCAGAATCTTGACTGACTATGTCCTTCTAAATCCATATAAGTTGTATGTAAAGATTTTCAGTCAGTAAAGGCCTCCGCAAACCGCCCAAACCGCCCAAAAGTGTCTCAGACAGAAATTGATAAAGATTCCCAGTAGCTGTTAGAGATTATTATGACGTTGGAAAAACGTCATCTCAATGTCAAAAACGGTTTATGGAGATCAAAACAAAATAAGTTCTTCTAATGTTGGTTTCGGTCGGAAGTGGTTGAGGATATCCAGGGGGTTCGAAATTTTCAATATCCTAGATATCCAGGCGGGAAAGAATTTGAGGACCAAGGATATCCAGGGGGTCCGAAATTTTCAGTATCCTAGATATCCAGGCGGGAAAGAATTTGAGGACCAAGGATATCCAGGAGGCTTCGAAATTTTCGGCACGGATATCCAGGGGGTTGGTGTTAAGAAAAATTGACATCCTCAACAGTGGAGGGAATATGGATTATTTCTGGAAAAGCCTAATGTAAATAAAAGTTGTACTAACCAAAACTGAATCCCAGCGGATATAAGTGATACCATTAGATGCAAGACCCCAAAATGATGCAATGATGATACAGAATGTCAATGCAGGAGTGACAAACATCCACATGACTTTCCAATAAAGGCTTGGTTTGCTTCCTAACATAAATTCGATGTCTTCCTCGAATCTAGTAGGAAAATTTATTGGTTTTGTAAGTAAATGTAAGTACAATATATCCGTTTTTTTTAGTTCTATTTTTATCAAAATTTTACTCCCGATGAACAATCGGGGAAAAAAGGTGTTAGAAAAGTTTTAGAATTTCGCGCCTTCCTTCGATGTTGCTGTAAATAAGGTCAGCTACTACCATATGCAAACTTTGAGAAATTTGGGAGAGGATTTAGGGAGCATTTATGTTGTGTCCTTTCGATGATTTCCTGCTAATGCTGAAAATTCTACAAACTTTTTGTTCAAGATTAAAATTTTCAGTTTTATCATTTTCGTTGGGTTTGAATGAACTTTAAACGGTTTTGTTACAAGAAACACAGCCTTAAGCACAGGTAAACAGGCTAAATCTTCAAATTCTTCACCAATTATCTTCTGGATTTTGTGATTATTTTGATAGCATTGTGGAGCACTGTCATGCAAATAAAAAAGTGTAGGATCAGGCACTGGTGACGAGATTGTTAAATGTCTAGATTTCATCATCACGTTTCGACCGCGGTCGAAATCATGGTGTTCACTATTCCTCTCCAGACATTCCTATCCCTCAAGGCTGTACCCAGGTCTTGTTTACTTATCCCACTTTCCCTGGAAAGTACATATGAAAAGGAGAGGTTTCTACCCCCGACGGTTCGGTATTTGAGGGGTTTCCACCCATAAGTCTTTAAAAGGTTTCATCTAGACTTACTTTTTGATACCGTAGATGTACATGATAATGATGACCTCAAACAAAGCAATGGTCAGTAATCCAATATTAGCAGCAAATGAATCGAACATGGTCAGCCAGTATTGTCCAGACCCTTGACAAAACAACAATCCAAAACCGAAGGAAACAAGACATAGTACCACTGAAATAGTTAAAAAAATAAAATAACTATCAAATATCTCAACAGGCAGAGAAAGTTGTTTTAACGTCCAGACAACGTTATGATGTTATTTGGACGCTGAAACAATGTTGGAATATCGTTCTGTGCATGCTGGGAAGCCTATTCGAATACCCATAAAGCGTTGAACATGGCGTACTAAATCTCAGGCCTAGGAAGGGCCTAAGAAAGAAGTCACGTCTGCTAGGCCTAAGATTTATAACGCCATGGCGTTGAATAAACAAAGCTCACGCAGTGCGCAATCATAAAATTCAGAGTTTACAATGAGGTCTCTACATCAGAGGCATAACCAAACTCGGGAGAGTTTGAGATTACTAAATAAGTACTTCACACGCACATCTTGAGCGGATCTTTTACGGCAAAACAGACAATAACATACAATCACGATCAAAAGGTCTATAGACTTTTAGAAATGTGTTCCTTCCTTCAAGGTAAATGTAAATGAGGTCAGCTATTGCTACCATATGCTAACAGATCACTTTCAAAAGAATTAAATGACCTGAGTGGGATTGAGAGGGCAGCTACCCAGCAGCCACGTTGTAAGGACGTTGAAAATACGTTGAAAAAACATCTTGTGTCAGCTGGGTATACTGTCTTTTTGGTGATTTTCTGTTATTTTAAAAACAATCTACAACTTTTTGACCGTGATTGCGTTTTATAGAATACTAATGAACGATAAGCATGAGATATATATTCAGGATACACAGACTGGCAACTTTTTGTTTATAACTTTTGAAATAGTTTAAAAACTCTTACGAGAAACAACTTCTTTTCTTGCTGGTATAATTTTCAAATCAATGACAGTGGTTCGAACAGCTTCATATGTTCCCAACATACTTCCAATTCCCAAAGTGAGTAACATCATGAAAAACATCACACTCCATAATTGTGTTACATCCATTGTAGACATGGCTTCGGTAAAAGCGATAAATGTCAAACCAGGTCCTTTGGCTACCTACAAAAAGAATCACATAGTAACTTACATTGTTGGCGAAGTCTTGACTTGTGGCAAATCAACAGATTGAAGAAGATCTCAGGGCAGAGGCAGATACAGAATGTACTCAAAAACCTTTATGGTGAGTGGTACTTTTGTCTATATTCCTTATATGAAACTCAGCACTCTAGCTCTAGGTCTATCGAGATAGCTCAGGTCATATATCATTAGGTTCTTGTCGTATAGATGATTTCGCCGTGACGTTTAATGTTATTGATTGACTGGCTTATTCAAAACGTAAACAGGTGATATTTGAAAAATTGACTTTGGCTGTTTAAGATAAATTGTAGTCTGCCAAAAGAGGACAAGTAAATACCTCTAAATGACTTTGTAAGGCTTTAGATAGATTTAAAAACACTTGATATCAGTGACTTGCTATTTTTTCAAGCAGTATCTCTACTTACATCATCCAAGAAGGCTTTCAGCTCACAGGTTTTATTATAACCCATATCTTTCAAATCCATACAGTGGTTGTAATTGACAGTAGCCTGGAAACAAAAGGAGACAGTAATTTTAAAATGTTTTGTTCTTAAAGAGCCCAGTAACCCTTCAATTCACGCATTCACATATTTTTTTCCAAATTCGGGGAAACTTTCACACAAATCGGGGAAATCGGGGAAACTAGTCCAATTCACGCATCAAAGAATTAAAAAGATTCTAGAGATTATCCTTGTAAAGAGAATGCTTTTGATTAGCTTAAAATAAAACCCCGGAGGGCCCGTCCAGAGCCTTTCCAGACCCCAGAAAATTCCAAAAAGTAGATGATGTTAAATTCAGTCATTTTTACATGATCCAGAAATTCTGAACTAAAACTTTCCTTGAGATCGACGGCTGTCAAAACAATATCTTTGATATTCCAAACGTAGAAGGCACAGAACGTTGTTTTGGCGCCCAAGCAACATTTGTATACAACGTCAGAACGTTATTTGGACGTTGAAACAATGTTGGAATAACGTTGTCAAACCTTACAAAATCACATATGTGTGAAATATCAAATGTGAGAAGTATAAAAAACGTTAAAATCACCTTATATCCAAGGATGCCAAAGATGACAACACCAGCGAAGATTGATGTTCCGCAATTGACAACGGACACCAGGAGAGCATCACGAACGATGTTATTGTTGATTTCATTATAACTGGCCATTGAAATTAATCCACCAAATGCAAGACCCAAAGAATAAAAGATTTGTGTTGATGCGTCCAGCCATACTTCTGCTTCGGCGAGCTTTGAGAACTGACAAAAAGAAGTGAAATATATACAATGAACTGTTCCAAAAGAAATTTCACGGGGGGGGAGGGGGTGGAAGAATACAAGCTTTTTCTTATAATTTACCTCCGGACATTCAACTTTTTCGGCGCCGGACAGTTAGTTTTACCTCAAGAAAAGCGTTAATTTAAACCCAGGACATGCAATGGGCTTTTCCAGAAAAAATACAGACTTTTTCTGGAAAAGCCAAATAATGAGGATAAAGATTTCTCCTTTTAATAGTGAAAAAGTATATAACCTTTTGTCTGAAGTTGAAAGTTCCAGACACATCAGAGTATTAGATGAAGGTATGAAAAGCAGGGGTCACGCAACGTTAGAGCCAGCAGGGCCCTGACCCCACCACTTCTTTCAAAGTAATAATTTTCTGTCCATCTACCATTTAAGAGGTGTGTTTTATCTGATCTAGAAATGCTTATTTAAAAAACAAAATTGTCATTTTTGTCCCTCCTCCTCGCTCACACTTTCAACTAGTTTCTTTACCTCAGGTGTGAACATATGCCTGATACCATCGCCAGCACCTTCAAGCATCAACGAACGAACGAAGAAAATGATCAATACCACATATGGAAAGATTGCAGTGAAATAAACAGCCTAAAATGGACAAAAAAGCTCCGGATAAAGTTGGGGTCTTTTTTTACTTTTAGTCTATCTGACAGGGTCCAAAAATCAGGCGAATTTGCTAAAAACTTGTCAAAAATTAGTCTCTGACAGGGTCCACTCTTCGACCTCCGGGCGGCACGTCCCCGTCGGTCGTCAAGGTTAGCGCCTCCCGGGAAGTCAACACTCTCCGTGAAATAGTTTAAGTACCTTCTGTATGAGCCTCTTTAGACCAAACTCGTCCCCAGTCCTCTCCTCCATTTTTTTTACGATTTTGATAGCGTTTCGAAATGGCTATCATGCAAGTCAAAAGAATGGAGAAACAGGCTCTGGGTACGAGATTGTCTTTAGACTGTAATATTGATCCTATTTACCTTTCCCATCGATTCTGTTCCTTTACACGTAATAGCAAAGATGACAATCCAGGCAAGTAATAAACATAATGCAAGTTTCCAATTGAACACACCACTGTCATCGATGGAGGACGTGGTATCTAAGGCCCCTCTGTACCAATAATATGTGGTGGGTGAAGATACCGCACACTCCTTGACAATCCCATGCGTTGCATTACACGAAGACACACCTTCAGCACAAGGGCATTTTGCGTAAGGAACTTCAGCTTGGAAGGAGATGAAAAGATAGTAGAAACACCATGCAACAATCATATTATAATAACATCCAACAAGGAATGATACGACTACTGAGGACAATCCAACTCCGGCGAGATATGGACTTAACTTGTTCCAGACATGGAGTGGCCCACGACGTAGCCTCTGGCCGATTGCGAGCTCCATGTAGAAGACAGGAATCCCCATCAATGCCAGGGATAAGATGTATGGGATCAGGAAAGCACCTGTAACAAATATAAGATATATCATATGGATTAGACACTTATATCATCGCATACTATCCCAATACATCAGTTAGTCCCTTACTGTCTCTCTGCCGCCCATCCCGCCCTTCTTACGAAACCAAACGGCTCTGAAAGAAGCCCTAAAATAGAAAAGAGACTCTATCAGCTATCCAAAAAGTTATATTTTTTCGTTAAATTTCTTCGTTCAAGAGATATGGACATTTAAAGTATGACCTAGCAAGGAGTTTGGATACTGGAATTTTGGAATTTAGCTTTAAATTACGTCTCGTCAAGTATTTATAAAAAAGTAAACATATCTTTAAAACGAGTCTTTCTTCAATGTTTCTTTATCCTTTATGATAATCCGGGGGCACCTAGGGAAAATCAGGTACGGGATGTGCTGCCAGTCAGGGTACCTTTTTTGGAGCTCCAAAGTCTCTGACAGGGTCCAAAAATTGGGTAAATTTGCCAAAAACTTGTCAAAGAGAAGGTCCTCTTTTTCGACCTCCGGGAAGTATTTTCCCGTCGGTTTCTAAGGTAAGGTTTTTCTTTCAACCGGGTCACTGATAAACAGGAGGAGTGTGACTTCTATGACTTAAGGGATTTCCAAGGTTACCGGAGTTTTTAGGAATAAGAAACTGTAATATATTTACTACTGTTATGTGCTGTACTGCGCAATAGAAAGTCATTGTCAGCAAAGTTGGAGGGTCTCTCCTATTTTAAATTTCGATGATAACGACTTTCACCATTCAACTTTACAGACGTTAAATCACAGTAGGGAGGATCTGCTCTTTGTTTTGTTAAGAATATCATCGATATCATTTTAAGGGTCAGCCACGTGACTATATGTTTTAGCAATGGTGATTTAGATCCAGATCTTTTGCGGTTTTGTGCAAAAGTTTGTGTGCGTTTTTTAAACACTTTGAAAAATCAACAACAAATAAAATCACAGATTTTCGCTATTTTAAAAATGCATCGAAAGATTATATATTATTTGTAAACTTTTGGGTAAAACTGTCTTAACTGTCGAAATGTTTGTTTTTTAAACTTTTGTCAGCTGTTATTTTTTTGGCATTCGAGATTTTTGAAATTGACATAATTTATATACTTCATTAGATTTTGATCGTTGACTGTAAGACTTAATGTAGCTATCGTTCAATAACTGCAGAATTCATATCATGGCTGAAATAGTTATGGATACTAAGTATGTCTGAAAAATGGTCGCTTCTCTTCGACGCTAAAGATTGCTCTGTGTAGAAACCAGGACAGTATTACTTTTTTTATCATCCTGGTTTCTACACATTAATTGTTTTTAGTGACAATCTTTTTGCAACAGACTTTAGTCTTGGAAAGAAAGATCCTTTTTTCAAACAAACCCTCATCCTAATCTATCCAGGAAATATACTAATTAATTTTCATTCATGCCATGGAACATGAAACTTTAAATCGTTCCATTGAAAATGATGCGATAATTGCCTGTAAAGAAATCTACACCATGTCTACACCACTTTGTAAATTTCACAAATTAACACTTTTAATGAATATTTTGAACCGCATTTTTTTGCATTTCTGGCTTTTTTTAGAGCTTCGTGCAAATTTAACTTCTTGAAACTATTTGGATGTTCCAGCGAATATCAAAAATGGAAATTCATTGATTTATTCAGTATTTTGGACGATTTTTGACTCTAACAATCGTCGGTGAACCCTATGAGTCCTATGAAATTTACTGACGTCAGCATAAACTTCCGTTTAATTCCGCTAACCTCATCCATTTCTTTCTTTGCAAAATTTCAACTCTATTTCGTCGCAATAATCCCTAGAGTAACCACAAAAACTTAAGAATCAGAACAACGCCTACCTCCTCCATTCTTCTGTGCCAAGTACGGAAATCTCCAAACATTACCAAGTCCAACCGCATATCCAACGATAGCTAAAATAAATTCAAATTTATTTCCCCAGCCACCACGCGCTTCTTCCTCTTCACCACCGGTAGCCTTGGCAATGGAACCGTTGGAGTTGCCACTACCTTCTTCAGGATCAAAAGTCTTATTGTAAGCTGCAGATTCGTCGTCTGGTTGGTACCCTTCATTGTGGACGACGTAGCCCGTCATTACGGACGCCCAAAGAGAAATTCGAAAAATTCAGTACTATTACTTTCTTTAGCGGAATGGATGTCAGGAATTAAAATATCTTTCCAACTTTTTTTAAAAACACCAACCAGCTACTTTAAATTTCAGTTTCAATTTAAAAGGTTCCAAAACAGCAAAATTGTTGACATTTAAATTTTAAAGATTTCAATTCGTCCAATTGCATGCATACAGCACAGTTCTTAATTAAAGGTTCAGATTTTTTTTCAAAATAAGTTGCAAAAACACGTGCAATAGCTAAACCATCAATTTAGTAGTGTCACTACCAAAAATATTTCAATCAATGTTTATTTATCAGCCTTCAAACAGATTTGGTTTTGACTGAATTTTAATAAATTTCTGCCAAATCTACTACAATATATCTTTACAATATATAGCTTTTCAAAATATTTTTGCCTACTCCTCAATACAAAGTTTGCATAGATAATGTGACGCTTATTCATTTTTTTGCATAAAAGTGAAGGATCCTAGAAATTTGAGATTCGTTTTATTTTGCCCCCTTTTTGCCTATTGTTTTGGTATTAGGTCATGTGATATAATACTGTTGTAATTGGAAGCTATTGTTTTGATCTCAGAAACATCAATGAAACAAGATCGTCGTTATATGATTTTGCTAAACATTTTATCGGGTAATATGCATTTTAACAAAATATCTTGATATTACTTTAAGGATAATAATAGGGGGGTCCTAATAACAGGGGGGGGGGGGTCCAGAATAAAAGGGGGAGGTCCAAAAGTGAAAAGAAACATCTAGAGTGTAGCGAAATGGGGGTGCAGAAAATTCAAAAATGCGTAAAACATGGTCTACACCATGATTGTTTTCTGCAATATGTTGTTGCCTACAAAAACATATTATTTTCGAACAATTTTTTTCTTTTTTAAACATTCGACAATTCGATTGTGAAGCATCAAGGGATGGTCCGAAAATATTTCGAAAAAGAAACCTTAGAGTTTTATTCATTTGTTCAAGAAAAAGGACTTTCGCTGATTTCCTGCTAATGTCATCAGAATTTTCGAAAAAGAAATATTTACACAAAAGCTATTTAGTAGCCCTAACTTTCTACCAAATTTGGCTGGATCTTGATAAATACTTGCAGAATTATCCGATTTTATTGGAAATGGTTATTTTTGAAAAATTCAGAATATTTTCCATCTGACACACCAAGTTCGAATTTTTTTAGGGGGTAAATTATTTCTTTTTTTGCACAGGCCGTAACTTGTCTGAACCTTTTTAACACCACTCATTGCACTCAAGTCTGTTGGCATATGGGTAGTATTATGTGACCGTATTTACTTCAACCTTGAAGCAAGGAGCAAATTTCTAAAAGTCTACAGAACTTAAGGACTTATGACAGAGATTGTTGCAGCTAAAATTGTAAGATATCAGAGACGTACAAGCAAATAATAGTTCAACCGCGCTTTTCACACTAATAAATAGGGTCACACAAAGCTCGCTTTACAAATAATGTTAAGCGCTTGAAAATATAACAAACTAACACGTGAGCAAAACACTTGATGCTTTCAAATACTTTACAGGGAGCAGAATCGTGTTGATATAGTGGATAGAATAACAAACATAGTCGTAAAAGTATGGGACTTTGTTTTGACGTCTAAAAGACGTTGTTTCAACGTCAGAACGTTATTTCACGTTGAAACAATGTTGAAAAACGTCATGTGTCTGCAACTGGTAGGGTAGTCGTAAAAGTATGGATTACAAATGAGGGTTTTGCCACAACGTCGTTTTTTGCGTATTTTTATGCTGTTTTTATTTGGCTGTTACTCGATAACGATCTAGACGTAGAGAAGATCTAAACGCAGTGTCTAGCGCTGGGTAGGGTTAGCCAGTGTCTAGTATTTTTTTCTCGAACTTTTGAGTCGATTTTATGTGTACATAACAGACCATTAACATCCTTCTATGAAACAGCCTTCCCAGCAGAATGTTGTTTTGACGTCCAAACAACATTGTTTCAACGTCAGAACGTTATTTGGACGTTGAAACAAGTGGATTTGGTATCCTCAATATTTGGGTAGGTCAAATGGAGACATTTTTCTAGTGGGAATATTGCCACCATAGCGAGCATAGCGAGCGTAGGTGGCGTAATAGTAGACGATTTTATCGTCCGTTAAATATTTGTAAATCGGGAAAATTTAATGTCGCTGAGTTAGCATGCCGTAAAAGGCTGAAAGAAAAATTAGCGCGGCGGTAGAGTTTGGAAGAAACTTCCTAAATACCCGTGACTATTTTTTTTCGCGCGGTCGCAAAATGTTCTTATTTTCTCATTTCGTCGATTAGAGATTTTGTCTTAGACGGTAGAATCGTCTAGCGTAATAGCTTCACGAGAAGTGAGAGAATGGTTGTTGTTGTTTTTTAGCTATTTTTTTGTCATATTTTTGTTTCCGTATGTTTTTCGTACCATGGTCTGCACTGTCCGTTTAGAAGATAAAGTTAATTATCGATGAAGACCGATTAATTATCGATGACGATCGATTAATTAATTTCGATCGATTATTTATCAAATTGGATCACAGAGATAAAAGTTACATATGTGATTTATGCGTGACACATATGTTTTGGTGACATAAATAATTTTTTGATCAAAGCCCCGATCGAAGAAGAAGCACTTTCCACGCACAAACCTTTTTGAAAAAGCCAAAATAAATCATCATTTTTTTTCTGAAAACTTATTTTTTCAAAGGCCATTTCTCATGTTTTTTTCTTAAATGTCAAGTGGTCAGGAGTTATGACCAAAAAATGGTGTACCGGTAAAACAGCCTTTTCAAACCGTATATTTACGTAGTCTGCGTAGTAAAGGTAAAACATGTATCTTTTCCCGGGAATTGGCCGAGAAGTAACTCTAATAAAATCTTTTTTTTCGGATATTACTGTTAATTTAAAAGTGTTAAGGGCTCAGTATACACCAAAAACTTTGATTTTCAAGACCAAATTTTAACTGAACGTTCCTTGAAAAATTTAGCAAAAATCCTCTTTTACAGAATAATCCCCCAATTTACAAGAAATGCCTATTTTCCATTGGGAATCAATTTCTTGTAGTTGAACTATTTTAAATTTTTCGGAAGTTTTTTCTAACACAAAATTTCGATGAAAAAGTGCCAATAAAACACCTTATTGAAGAGTTTAAGACGAGGAAGCTGTAGCAAAAGTTTCTCCGAGACGATATAGTGAATTCAATGAACACAAACGAAGTAACCATTGCAGTGATGATTGACTACTCAAAAGCGTTTGACACCATCGACTATTCGATTTTAATACGTAAGCTAAGCCGATTGGGGTTTGGGAAATGTATTATTTCAGTTATAATAAGCTATTTATCGGACAGAAAACAATACGTACAGGTAGACGACCAAAAATCTGAAACCAAAAACATCTTCTTCGGAGTACCACAAGGAAGTATTCTTGGTCCCATCCTATTTAACATTTACGTAGCAGTGCTTCCGAACGAGATCCAAACACCTTCTATTCAATATGCTGACGATACTACCCTCCGCAAATCATGCTCCAAGTTAACAATACCAGAATCCATTAAACAAATTGAACTTGATCTAACATCATTATGCAACTGGTCGAATGATAATGGTCTCATTTTCAACTGCGACAAACTACAGATGATCGTCATCAGAAAGCCTAGATTACTACCGACCGATCAATCATACCTCCTACGTTCAGGAGGACAATCAGTAAGGCAAGAGCCTACCGTCAAACTTCTCGGTATAACCATCGAAGAGAATCTTACCTGGTTACCCCAAGTAAACAACGCAACCAAATCCGCATATGCAAATCTCCAAACGATAAAAAGATTCAAGAGATTCACCCCTTACCCACTCCGAAAAACGCTCTCCGAATCTCTTGTTCTCTCCAAAATGAGTATTTGCAACATCGTCTCCTCGGAAATACCATAATACCTTCAAAACCGGATCCAACGAGTACAAACCGAGTATGTCCTTCGTCGCTACTGCACCCTTCGAGACGTGACGAAGTTAGATTGGCTCCTTGTCAATCAACGTTGTGAAATGGACCTATCAATTGCTGGTTTCAAAGCCCTGAATGAAGATAAATGGCCAGACTACCTCACTACGAAAGAGCTTAAATAGGGAAGGGAGCTGCCCTCCATCGATAATTGTAAAATCATTGAGCCTGGCAAAAATGGTACATTAGACAGCCAGGTATCCAAAGTATTTGATGGCTTGCCAAAAAGTATACGACAACCTGAATCGATTGGAACATTTTATAATGAAGTAAAAAAATATTTTTTAGATAAGTCAATAGCTATTGCCTTAGCAAGGGAAGGTTAGGTCGCAATTTTCAATCCTCGACGTTTCAACTTTGTCAATAACATTTTATTTCGATCCTTACTAATCAATTCAACTAATTTCTGTTATGTCCAACCAGATTCAATATTTTTGTATGTAAATATATTTTGTATTTTAATATGTTTTCATGGTTTTCTTTTCCAGTCACCTTCTCAATATGCCTCCCTACGCTTTGGTAAACATCTTTTTTTTTTTTAAACAACAATTGAGGTGAGTCCACAATTCCGTTTTTCATGCAATCTTTTATCTCCTACGTAGATTTAAATTGGACTGCTACTTTCTAAAATCCTATTACCCTTCTACCACAATCATTGCTTGGTTTCTCATTTTACTTAAAATATCATATTCATTATTACCAGTTTCATTCTAACTATATTTTATTAGTTTTTTTTAGATTATGATATAGGGATAAGAACCACTTATTTGTGGAGCCCGAAAAATGTCAAATAAAAAAATAAAATAAAATAAGATTAGTACTTTTGTTCAACACCCTTAGGAGAATTCTTGCTCTACTTCTTGCTTCCATTTCATAATCAGCTCAATGGCTTGCTTTAAAAGCTGGAAGAGTCTCTCTGAACAATAAAGATAAGCGTTGCTAGTATTATAATTGTGTCAAACACTGTGCAAATTCAATTCAACTTTAACTTTTGTTCTATTCAGTCTTCTTTGTTTTGCTTTCTATTTTTTGGTTCACTATTTTTCTTTTAGATAGTTTTTTACTACACCCGCCTGTCTCATGACCCGGTGGAAATTTTTTTTTTCAGTAGGGATAAATAAAGAGACATAAAATCCAACGGGGTTATCAAAAAAAGGGATTTTTTTCCACTGGTGATATACGGATTCTATTGTTATTTGTTTGAAATATTGGTGGGGATGAGAAGTCGATCAAAATTTAGTGGGGATATAAAATTTTTATGTTTTTCAATTGGGATGGGCCTTTTTCCAGTGGGGACGAATTTTGATGCTATTTTTCCACTGGGGACGATTTTTTGGGCCTGTATTTCCAGTGGGTAGAGGGTCCCACCGGGTCTGTGAAACGGGGGTGTTTTACTTTGCCAAACTAGTGAAGCTATAATTCAATAGAAATTCAATTGGTGTTTGATTGATGTTGATTCTATTTGATTGCTGTCTATTGGCGTTTTCTAAGATCAAATTCAATCAAACTGTAGCCTTAGCGGGTGAATGGCAATGTTTGCAACTCAAACTGACGATTGATGATTCGATATATTTAAGAGAGTTCAAACTGAAATAAAATAAAATGACAAAATGAGTCCTATGAAATATTGAAATAAAGTGAAATCCTTGACTATGGACGTACAAAATTGATAGAAAACTAAAGATTAGAAACTTAACTTAAATGAAAATTGATTGGAAATATAAAACTAAGACCTAGATGAGAAATGCAAAAAGAGAAAGCAAAAACAAGAAATGAAAGGCAAAAAACCTACCAGAAAAACCTACGAGCTGGCCAAAAGTGAAAAGCTGGAAACAAAAACTGCTACAAATAGATGTGGCCAATACCAAATGAAAATGACTGAAAACTTATGAAAATGAAAATCTGAATTATATTTTATGATTTATTTTGTCATTCATTCATTTCCTATTTTCTTTCAAGGCTCGTCAAGAAATTGCTCAGGAGTTTGAATACGTCAAAGATATCAATAGAACACTTGCAGATTTCAAGCGGGACCAATTTAATGCACCACAACCAAATTCAGCACCACCTGTGGTAAGACGAGATTACAGTGAACCACCGACCAGAGAAACACGTGACCCTGATGTCTGGCCCCCACCTACACCAGTAGAGAGGTTTGTTTTCTTCCTTTCAAAATTCCTCTGAAAATAAATTCCAACTAAAACTTTATAGATGTATCTATGAAAGTGTTTGCAATTTATATAACATATGAGGAAAATAATTATCATTTCGACCTAAATAAAATGTTGGGAATGATTTCAAGTGACTATTTTACCGACCGACCCATCTAGCGATCTGCCTGTAGAACAATGAATTAAATTTGTCTCGCATAATTCCCATATAGGGTCTGTCCCTATTCACAATTTCTAGTTTAGCATTATGCCGAGTAACTTACGCGCAAACCCGAGAAAAGCGTTTCTCATCAGATAGCTTTTACCAGAAATTATGACCAAAACAGACAATAACAAACAACTCATTCCCTAAAGCTTCATTTTTTGATAGTATCTGTTACAAAGACTTTGTTCTTTTCACTTCTCTCCCTAAAGAAATCATCTTAAAATAAGTGATGAGTTAGCAGTACTTACCTTTTTCCTATATTATCCAGGCCCTCAAAACCAGTTTCAAGACCTGTTGTCCGTAATATACGAAATGACCGAAACGATAGAAATGATGACAAAAACAACAGACAAGTGAGAGGGAAACCTAACCCAAAGAGAAATGTCAAAAGTTCAGATGGTCGAAGTGGTGCATCAAACAAACCAGTAGAAAATAAAGCACCTGTCAAAGCTAAAGTGGACACTGGCCGAAAACCAAAAGAAGAAAAACCTGTATGTTATTCATTATAGGACTCGGTCTCAAAACTGCCGTACGTTCGGACTAAAATTTGGGTTTTAAAATCGGACCCTTAAAGTGCAGTGCAAATTTGCTGAAAAACCGACCCTTGTGCTTCATTTTTTAGCCATTTCTCCCCAGTTTTAGCAAAAAAGATTCTCAATTTACTCAAAGTTGCTACCCTTACTACAGTGCATCTGCAGGTACCTCGAAACCTGCTTTTTGATATTATTTTTGATTCCATTTCAATCGCCAACCTCACAAATGAAGAAGTCAATACTGAAAGTTATTAACTGGTTAGGTCAATACGAGTCAAACGCGCTCTTTTGATTGGTTCTCAAGCGGTCAATATAATACGGTAAAGACCACTTCAAGGAAATGGCTACACTCACAAATGTTTTCGATGATAGAAATTGTGCCATTGAAATATTTCGTCAGTTTGAACACAAACACAAGAATTAGCGTTGCAATGACTTCTTCTATAGGGTTGACGTCAAAATGAATCGGGGGCAAAACATCAAAAAGAAATAGCGAAAAATCAGGGAAGAACGTCACTTTCTTGTAATCGAAAGCATTATCAGAGACTCACCAGTAAATAAACACCAAATAAATATTAGAGGGATCTATACTTTATTTAGTATCTAAGAAGGCCCTGGCTATGGGAAAGTACAGGTACGGATAACTGTGCCGTTATACCGAGGCAGTTTTATTTCATTATTAATGACATGTTCAATCTCATAAAAAATGGTAATTAGCTTTATATTGGCATTTTGTTACCATTGAGATTACTAGATAATTGCTGCATGCCATTAAATTGTTATTATATGACAGTTAAAAGTGTTACTCATGAAGTAAGAGCGATCTCCTCACTAATAAGGCTCTTTACCGTTGTGTTGTGAAAGGATATTTTGAAGGGATTTTTTCTCCCTTTGTGACTTTAAAGAAGGTTTTTTGGGCGATTTTTTTTGTCACTTGATTTCTTGATTTTTGAAGGACGTTTTGTTTTTATTGATACTTCTGAACTTTGGATCCAACAACATATTGACTGAATAAGAAGGTAAGAACAGTCACTATTTAATTTCGAGAGTCAGTTAACTGGCAAATTTTCCCGTATTCTTCGAAGTTTTTGTTGTTTTCAAGCAATTTTCTTAACATTAGATTTTGAAGCCTCTCTCCTGCTTTTTTATAAGTTTGTTCAATCACGGTCAAAAGGTCCGTAGAAGTGCTTTAAGGTGAATTAAGGTCAACTATTGCTACCAGATGCCAACAGACCACTTTCATATGCGTTGAGTAGGGTTAAGGGCAGTTTTTGGTGATTTTCTGTGTTTTTTTAATCTCACCTTTTGACCAGCATTGTTAGATAGAGGATGTGTAGATGTGTGGTGTGTTTCGACATAGATCAGCAAAAAAGATGAGATAATTTTAATGTTGTCAGGGTAATCGTCATGGAAAAAGTCGAAATAAGTCCTGGAATTTGTCTTTTGGCTTTTGGCTTTTGGCTGTCATTTTTACTCGTGTGCCGAGTACGCTAACTCTAACCGGACAGAGGTGACAGGTCTAGAAATCGGTATTGCGGTGTACTGATCTTTTTCATTTTCTGGTTCAAATCTTTATCAGAATCTGCAATTAGTATCAAAGTATCGAGGTACCGGAAGTGTAATTATTCGCAGTTATCAGATCAGGTGATTTCAATCTCAGATTTAGTTTTGTCAAATTAATGAGGGAGTCCTGAGTACGACTGGTGTTTGAACCAACTATTATATAAGAATAAACTTTATAAGAATCCTCAAAAAGTGAACAGTGTTCTATCATGCTTCTATTAACCTTTTTATTAGCTTTTTATTTAGTTCTATTAGCCACCGCTGTATTTTCTTAAAATTCTCATTTTTTTCACTTTTTTTTTCATGAACTTTGAAATTCAAAGGCAAATTGTGGTCACGGTGATAAGATTCAGGCAATTCTTTTGGTACCATTGGAAAGCCCTTGGTCTCAGCTTTCGAAAACAAGGGCATTTTGGCTGAATACCTTTTAAGCTATGGTCAAAAGACTGAGGGTCGTAAAATTGACTCTTTTGGACGTACGGTGTACGTCATTCGGTGACTAAAGGTTAAAAATATATTTTTTTGCCAAAAAGAACTTGAATTCAAACGTACTTGCCGGCAGCGGCAGTCAAGCAAAGTGACTGACGGGTACATATATGAGAGGAAGTTAAAGTACTGTGGGGGTTGCTCATAGAAAGTTTTCACCAAGCCTCAGAGGAGGCTTTCATTATGTTCATCTACGTATCTACGTGTATCACAAAATTTAACGAGTTCTTCGGGATAACCCTAATAACCCCAGCAGGCACGGAACATTGTTTTAACGTCTAAACAATGTCGTTTCAACATCAGAACGGTTTTTGGACGTTAAAACAATGCTGAAATAGTATTGTGTGCCTTGGACACCTTTTATTAAAGCGTTAAAAAATACTCCCTTGCAGGAGAAATCTTCTTCGGCTTTAATTACTTTCAAGTGAGTTTTGGCGTTCATGGCGAAGCAAATCCCTTCAAAAAAAGACACCCAATTTTTTTGCTTTTTGCTTTTATTCTCATTTTTATCTTTCTCTCTTCTCTTAATTACTTTGGTCATTAAATTGTGGGTTGACTTTCACCTTTCAATGATTAAGGAACGTCAAAAAAGACAAAGAAAACGAGACCATGGGTTATGTCATTTAAAATACAATACATTGTCAAGGAAATGACCAAATTAACAAAGATTTTTCTCAGTCAAGAAGAGGGGGCAAAACCAGCTGTTAATTAGATATTTCTTTTAAAACTAATGACTAACTTTCTTTTGATTATAATCCCTTGCCGATTTCTGGTAAAACAAAAACAAATTGAGACTTTTCTCTCTTTTTTTCGTCCGTTCGTTTAGTAAAATGTTTTCCTTTTTCTGTGTTTGAAGCCCTGCGCGCCATTAATCATACATCATACACATGATTTACTTTTTGTTCTTCACACGAAAATCTCTCTTTCGATATTATTCAGTATAATTGTTTTGAATTCGAGAAAAAAAGGGGCACAGCAGGTTCTTTGCACAACGAACAAACACACAAGCACAACATGCATCAAATGGTTGGGGAAGTTCAAAATGTTTAAACATCTCTCCAAATATTTCTTGTTGAGAAAAGAGTCATGATCTTATTTTTTTTTAAACATGCCCCCTAACTAAATAATGTTGAAAATAAATGTTAACATGCCTCAAATGATTGGGGAAGTTCAAATGCATTTTCTTTTTAAAAATATTTATTTTGTTGAAAAAAAGGGTCATGATCCTAAATGTTTAAAAACGTGTTTTTTTTTCACTCAAAAATGTTAACAAAATTTGATCCTTTTTTTATTTATCACTCTTTTATCACCCTTTTATTGGTACCAGAAATCTGATTACTTTTTTGACCCCTTTTTTATCTAATTTGAAAGGTATACTATTGAATTAGCTTTTGGGACGAACCCAGCCCTCTCTTTATCAAAGAAAGAAAAAGAAAAGATGAATTTGAGCTGAATATGAGTAAAACCCAAAAACTAAATTTTTGAGCATAATTATTTACAAACGAATTTTCAACCCTAAATAAAAAGATTGTATAATTCCCCAAATGAGACTTTGTATGTGTATGTGAGTTTTCTTTCTCGGTTAAATGAATGTTTTGAAAGTGAAACAAAAATAATAGGGCAAGTTGATTTATGTATCCCCCTTCAATAAAAACAAGGAAGCAACAAGCGGCTAAAATGTTTCAAAAAAAAAGAAGCATTTAACTTTGTAATTAAAGTTCGCATTAAGAAAGGAAAAAAGGCATTAAAGGTATTACCACTACCCTTATGACGAATTCCTTTTTGTTTAATATACACCAAGTCACCATGATAATATCTCTCTTTTGTCTTTTTTATTAATGAAAAAAAAAGGAACGGGGGCTTTTTCTCTCTCAAAGGAATTTTAACCAACATCGTTTTCTCTGTTCAACGCTATGATAAGAATTAAGTGGTACGAAGAGCCTACAGTACTCTTTTTAAATATCTTCTCAAAACATTCAAAGAGAATACCCTTTGGAACGGTTTTCTGTTGGTTGGGTAACTTAATGAACTTTGAGGCCCCTATTATATGTTGTCAAACATTACTAAGGCTTATGACCCTTTTTTCTCTTTCTATAAAGAACAATTGGGGGGTCGAACTTGACTGCATTTTACAGACTCGACAGGGGAATTAAATAGTGGCTAAAGGAGATTTATCTGTTCTTTTCACTCACTACAGTTGAGTCTTATTCTTATGCTATCATATCATATGATAAGCAAAAAATAATGTTGTTAACCCCTATATCTATTATCTCACATCACTCGTTATTGTTCAACTCAAAAAAGAGGGGAGTTGGGTAAGAAAAATCCTTGCGGGAACAATATATACATTTATATGATCATTTCTTTTTGTGTTTTTTTGCCTTAGTTTTTATAATCAGTTTAGATAATTTTGACAGTACTTGAAAATTGTCTTTTCATATTGAAAAGGGTATCTCGCAGGCTAGTATTACCCGACCTGAAACTTCACAATGAGATAAAAAAAAATAAAAAAAGGAACAGAAACACAGCATACAAAACGGTCTCACAACATCCCCATTTTTGTATCTCCTATGCTAAAAGCCTCTTTAAAATGTTTTTATTTTTTATTTTCTTTAAGGAGAGTTTTGACTTTAAAATGCCAAACACTCCCTCACTCTGTGGCTTCTTATTAAGATCTTGTCAAATCCGGGACCCCTTCTTTTATTGTGTGTGCATTGTGATGGTTTTTGTTCCCTCGACTTTTTTGACTAACGCCTTTATGCAATTAACGTAATCTCGTTGAATTGGAACAGATCGACCCAGAATAAAATACGTAAAGTAGTTTAGTTTCTCTTGATTCAAGTTTTCATATATTTAAAGAACGTCAAAACTATAGTGTTCTGCAGACCGAAAATTGACTCGATCTCTTTTGTAGCCTTTAAAAACGTCAATTATGTCGTGAATTGAAATTCAAAAGTTCGTCACAAACAATGACCAAAAGACAATTCCGTTTATTGAAATTGTGGGCTACTTGGCGAGCGACATTAAAAGAGACTACGGGGGTTATAGCATTAGTTTAACCTCCCCTATTTTTACGTGCGTAAATCAATTTACAACGAACGACACCTGATGATTTCTGGCTGGCATGTGAAACAGTCTCGAAAGAAATTGGCAATCGAACTTTTTTTTGTATATAATTAATAAAAAGGATTTAATTTTGATATGACGGGGGAGACAAAATAGTTCAGCTGGCCTTGACATGCTTCTTGATCGAAATCAATAATCACCTACAGTTATCTGTTAAAGTCATGCATGCATGCATAAATAAGGACAGATCTATTAAAAAAAAGGGCAAAGTTTCAATTAAAAAAATACGTAACAAAAAAATCGAGATGACTCAATGACTTTTCAACACAATAGAAAAAAAAGTATCATTTAATAAGAAAATTATTCCCTCAAATAACAACCCCTATTTTGTCGTTATTTAAAATAATTCTTTTTTTGACAGTTTCTTATAAATAACCGGTTGACGAAAGACGTAATAGGCGCGCTTTGAATAGATCAATTATATGAGAACAATCGTATCTATACAATAGTATTGTTCCCGCTACCGGCAATTTAACATGTATTGTTTTTTCTCACTCGGAAAACTTGTGGCAACACAGAAACTTTTTTAGACTGTTTGAAGTGAAGTGAGAAACGAACGGGCAGAAAAAGACCGTTAAGAAAAAAAATATTTTTTGGTTTTTTTTGTTGTGTATTGTTGTTTCAAAAAAAGTTTATGCTGTATATTTTTGTTTTGTTGAGTGGTAGATACAAACAGCAAATTGATGGTTGAATCTGATTTCACTGTAAGTGGGTTTCACTAGCTTATATTTCGTGTCATATTTATATTATAGGTTGCGAACCCTTTTTTGACCTTAATAGTAATTTGTTTTGTTCAAATGAGCAATCGACTATTTATTTATTTTCGAAACGTGTTTCAACGTACAAGGAAGTTATACTATATTAAAACATTTCTGGTTTGTTTACATTTCGAGTTATGATATTTTCTTGTTTGTATTAAGACATATATGTTAACAATGAAATTTTGATGGATGCCTTTTTAAAGTGTCACTTTTTCTTTTTAAATGATTATTATTTTGTAACAGTTTTTGCCAAAACTTTTGGACGGTATTTCTTTCGAATTTGAATCTGTTGAACATTTTGAAAAGTACCTGTTCTGCTCTTCAGGCTGTTACTGTGAAAGAAATTCTTCGAAATTTTGTTAATTTTTTAGGTTTTCTTTTTGGATTTTTGCTTGTTTTACAGATTTTGTTTTTGTTTTGAGGAAACTGTTTAATGGATTTGAAGAAAAATTCAACTGTGTTTTAAAAACGGTAGGAACGATTTTTTGTGAAAAGAAACACAAAAGTTTGCAGAAGGGGTCGAAGTAGAAGTGTTTTTAAAGAGGACTATAAAAACAAAACATTCTAAAATATTATTATTTTTAGTTTCACCAAAAGTTCCTTTGGTCTCTTTGTTCAAATATTTTTATTTTCATGCCAGGGAACTATACTAACTGTTAGGTTAAGGACTTTGAGATTGTACCTCTTAAAAACGTCTGTCAAAAAAAAAATCGTCCCATTTTCATTTAATTCGCTGGTTCTAAATTGTGGTGGTCAAATTTTTCTTTCTGGAGCAAGGTTGAATTAAAACACAAACTTAATCTTGTCTACTTTTAAAAAAAACCTTAGATTTAATTCACACAAGACCTTATTTTTCTTTCTATTTTGATCTATCTTTTCTTTTATTCAAAACAGACAAAAATACCAGGATGTTCTGTTATAGGAGAAAAAAAGGGTGGATTTCAAGTCCTATAGAGCTATTAAAGAAATAGGGTGTTGATAAAAATAAGTACTTTGAAACTGTGTGTTTATGTCTTTGGGTTAAATTAGAATGTTGGAAAAATTTCAACAACAAAAAAGCACACAATAATTATTTTCTGTGAATAATAACTTGACTTCTTAAACGCTTTTCAAACAAAGCGATGCTATTAAGCAAAACGCTATGGAATCTCCTCTATTTAAGGATTTAAATACAGTAATAATATCCAATGATAAGAAAATGTATTAGCGTAATAATGAAAAAAAGGGACCTTCTATATATTTTAAACCCCAAGTGTTTTGGTTGCAACTAGCTGTGTTATTTGTCTTTCGATGTTGGTACAGCAGTGCATGAGCTTTGCATTCCTTTTGTATTTATTTTATAGACCTTTTTGTGTTTTTTATTTGCTCTTTTGCCAAGAGTGATGTGCTGAACGTTGTGTGTCTTCAGTTGATAAATAATTTTTTGTTTTATATATAAGACGTGCGTAGTTCATCTTCGACCCTTGAGTTTAAAGGCGTAAGAAGAAACAAAATCTGAACTTTTACACTTGGACTTTGATTGCCTTTTTTTTTATTAATTTGAAACTTAATTGTTTTCTATGTAAGGTAATAACAGTTTTATAATGATGAGCTATTAGGCAAATTTTTTTGTTCTCTTTTCTTTTTTTTTCCGATTTGATTGACAACACTCATTTGATTGTCAGCAATTTATTAATCCAGAGAGTGATGTACTTCATTGAAATTTCAAATTATTTTTTGATTTTTTGTTAAATTTAAGGTGTTTGTTTATTATAATTTTTATTTTATATTTTCTTCTATAATAACAATAGATGGTGGGTGCTTCGAGAAGGAAAACAAGATTACCTCGGAAAATCCTACGAGTCAAACAAGACGATGGACACGTCAAATTGGAGCCCCAAGAAAACTGCTATAAATCAGGTAATATATTAGAAACTATTTTTCTCTTTCCCATATTTGAGTTACTTCCCTGTAAATTTATTAATTTCTCGATTTGGGTTTCCTCAAACTTCCTTTTATATTCATTTGATATTTTTCTCAACTATTGAACTTCCTCAAATAACCTTCTTTTTTTACCGAATTGCATTTTAAAAGGAGGAAGGTGTTTTGTTTTTCCCTTTTGGTCCATGTCGGTATTTAAAAGTCTTAAAAGATGTTTTAATGAAATTCTATACTGTTCACCCTTTTTTTGTATCTTCCTGTAAAATCTTTTAAAAGGTGTGAAAAAATACTATTATTATTAATAGATGGATGGTAATAAAGAAATGCTTTGACTTTTTATACCCATTTTTTTATATTTGCCTGAAGACTTTATTTATAGTACCAATTAGACGTTTTAAAAGAGACCTCAAGATTCTGCTGAGCTAGCAGGGGGATTTTTTCTTAATCATTAATTATTAAATCCATATTAAAATCACATTTTTAGGGACTTGTGATAAAAATCAAATGAATTATCACTTTTTCATCACAGTAGCATTGAATTTCTTTCTTTTCCTTCTTCTTGTAGCAGGAAAAAAGAGTCCCCTATTTGTTAATTCATTCAGTTATTTTACTGTTTTCCTGCTTCAGATGATCAAATGATGGATTCTGACGATATCCCATCTCCTTCCTCTTCTCCTCAATCCAATGATCAATACAATGATAGTTTCTTCGACAAATATGATTCAAACCGATACAACCCTGCCTATGTGGGCGGTGAATACCTTAAGGAAGCCACCAAACTTTTCCTCAAGTCTCAAACCAATACTGATTACATTGTTGTCCAACCCTCTAGTGAGCAAACTCCACTTCTCACAGAAGCTACCACTAAAACCTCCTCCTCGCCACCAAGAGATGAGGAAGATCACCAGGACAGCAGAGAATATGGTGACAGAATCAAAACATACAACCCAGTCAAGAAGCAATACTACCAGAAACATCACATACCTAATTTAACCAAAAAGCACCATCATCCTGAGCCAACACCTGACAACCCTTACCAATGTGAAACTTGTGATATGCTTTTCATAAACCTGGAGCTTTTAGCTGATCATCAAAAGACTGTTCATGATAATAATCGCCAATTTGCTTGTAGATACTGTGGTAAGCGTTTCAATGACAAATACAATATGCGTAAACATGTTTTGATTCATGTTGGTGAAAAGCGCCATAAATGTCAATTTTGTGACAAGGCATTCTTAAGGAAAGATCATTTGAGGAGTCACTTGCAAACCCATTACAACAGGAAGTATGGCTGTAAACTCTGTGGCAAGAGCTTCAAAACAATTGAACTCTATCACAGACATGTCAAAACACACAAGGAGTTAGACCACATGTCTGAAATTAACAATCTGGAAAATCTACAACCAGAACTTGAGAGATATGATGGTCAGAAAATTGAAAGATATGATAGCCCAATTACGAATGGAAACACTAGACCTAGTCACCACCACTATGCACCTCAAATCACCAGGGAAATCCCTCGGGAAATCCTCCCAAAAATTGTCAAGCATGAACCTATGACTGGAAGACTAGATGACTCAAGAGGGGACGATTCTCCCTGGAACCGTAGTGGCAGCCCAACTTATTCAGATATCAGTGGTAGTTCATTTTCACAATCAAGCCCACAGGGAATGGATTATGGAAGCTCAAATGAAACTTTGGACGTAAAGCAGAGAGCATTGAGTAAGTATAGTGGTTTTTCAATGATAAAAAGAGAGTTGTCTTTCAAAAATTTATGTGGACTAATTTAGGCATCTGAGGGTTTCTGTTCTTTTTCCCATGAAGAGAGTCTAGGCAGGTGTTTTTATAAAGGTTTTATGGTCAAAACACAGAATTGACTGTATTTTTTTTCAATTCTTTCTTATTTTTATCCTAATTTATCAAGGAAAATAAGGCTTTCCCCTCATTTTTTTCAGGAATTTTGGTTTTCTTCCAGTCTATTGAAAGTCAGGATTAAAAAAGAAGTACGTTACAATTAAAAAAAATATCCTTATTTTTTTCTTATTTTTTTCATTGTTTTCATCTCTATTTTTATTTTAGCATACAGATGTGCCTTTTGCAATGCAGCTTTTGAAGATAAAGAAGCTGTGTCATTGCATGAAAGAAAGTGCCGTGCTGAAACCCAAAAATGGCAATGTATCAAATGCAACATTGTTTTTGATGAACCAGGTACCCTTAAACAACATTACGAAAAAGTCCATTCCACAGAAAAACCTGTCCAAAGTCCGTCCAGGTGGCGTTGTAAAACCTGTGATATCAATTACCCAAATTCCAAAGAGTTAAGCCGCCATTATGCTAGCGCCCACAAGGATGCGCAAATCTTCCCGTGTTCTGAATGTCCGAAAACCTTCACTGTTTGGCACAACTTGAAAAAGCACATGCTCATCCACTTGGGAGATAAGAAACACAAGTGTAATGTCTGCGATAAAGGATTTGTACGTAAAGATCATCTGAACAGTCATATGAAAGTCCATCTGGGGGATGGGTCTAAGTTTACCTGTCCCATTTGCATGAAAGTGTTCCGATTGAAACAAATGTATATTAAACACATGAACCTACATGGTCTGGAGCAAGCTCAACAAAATGTTTAATAATCAAAACTCCACCTACCTTAATTTGTCATATTTTTTTCATTTTTGAAAGGGATTTTTATGAACATAGCATTTATTTATTATAATATTTTATCAAATAATATTTTGATATTATACTCATTTCTTATTATTATGATATTTTGATAGTTAGTTTGTCCTCTTTCTAATATAGTGCGCAATTTCATGTAGTTTATCGTATTCTATTGTAATAACTATTTTGTTGTGAATAGTACATTGTTATTATTATTAGTATCTTAATAAAAAACAGAATTTACCATAATAATTTTAATCCTAGGCTAGGTACGTGTGGAGAAAAGCTTCACTTGTATTATTATAATGTTTTTTTGTGAGAAAATTAATTTATCAGAGAGAGAGAGAGAGTTATCTTGATATACTTGATGGCCATATGAGAATAGGAATAATTTTTAATAGATTTCATTTTGTTTTGTTTCCATTTATAAAGACGTTGCCCTGCTATAAGAGAAGTGTTTTAGAGGGATTATTTTGGTCTCATATTTTGTCCTTTTGTATCACAACACAGTAGTAGTGACGAATACCGCAAAATAGTCTCTCTTTTTTCTTCAAGGAAACCTGAAAGTTCAAGAATTATAAATAAAAGGGGATGTTTTGTCATTTTAGTCACTGGGAAGTGATGTGAAAAGTCCTTTGGCAGCTTTTTGATACTTTTTATGGTCAGAGTCTATTTTTAATTTATAAGAATAATCTTATTAGGACTCCTGAAAACAAAGATGGATCAAAGTCATTTTGTTAGTTCTTATGAAAATCAAGGGGTGATACAAGAAAAGGTTCGAGACTGTATAACTTGTCATCATCATCTGGGCTGGATCAAATCTCTCTTATTAAAAAAAGAATCGAGAGGTCTTTTCTCACTTTGACATAAGAATAAAATTACTCATTTTTTCTACTGTGTGGGAAATTTATGATATAACATGGGAGTTGTTTATCCTTTTTTATAAAGGTTTTTTTAATCTTTAACGGTCCAAGTACTTGTCGTATTTTTATGTAACTGATAATATTTTCCCAAGTTTCTACAAAATATTTACCAAGTACTTGTAAAGTTAAGAAAAGAAGAAAGGGCTGAAACTCAAAAAGAACACAAAAATAGACCTATTTTCTCGATAAGAAGTGTACGCCTTTTTCCTGTCAATATATTTAGTTAAATAATGTCAATGACCTTTCAAAACCGCAAAACTGAAACGGTTTTACTGTCAGAAAAAGGGCAATAGTCAAGTGGAAACATTTTTTCCCCGTTATTTTTTTTCTAACAAAAAACGATTTATTTACTGACCAAAATAGCTTATTGTATTTTTTGTGTGTAATATATTTATTGATTATTCTATTGTATTTTTGCAGTGTAAAAGGGGTATTATCTAAAGGGAGCGCCGCCTAAACCAGAGACGTGGTGCGAGGCTTTGAATGTTAGATGGGAAATGTATTTACCCTATGTGGTATACACTTTTAGAATTTTTAGGCCTTTTTGAATCATTTTCTTTAGCCTTTAATTTACAAAGCTACTGTAAATGAAATGTCTTACGTTTTAGATTTTTTAGTACTTTTTTATTGCAGGGGAGATAAAGTTATTCAAGTATAATATTAAACTCAAAGATATTTTTGTCAAAAAGTTAGTATAAACCTCATTAAACGATATTTTGAAAGATTTTTTATAAAATATTGAAGAAATAGATTTTGATTTTCTTTTGTAGTTTTATCATTATTTAAATACAGGATAATATTTTTCTCTTGAAACACATTTAAATGTTTATGTTCTTTTTGAATTCTCCACGTAGAATTTCTTTAGCTTGAGTCCTCATTTTTCTAACTGATACCATCAATTATAAAGAATTATAAAACTTCTTAAATCGCTACTACACACACAGGGTCAACTACGTCGATTCTGCGTCGCATGTTTTGTAAAGAACTCAAAAGATATCTAATTGTTGCTCTTTTTCCCTTTTTATTGTTTTTTATATAAAGTTTAGACCATTAGACAGAGAGGATAATTGCAATTTTGGTTGTTAAAAATTACACCCTGTGGCGTGTTTTTTTTCTTCTCTCTTTTAAATGACATTTTTGAAAAGGCACAATTAAATCTTGTTATCCCCTTCAATTCAATCAAAGAGTCCCTTCATCATTAGGGATATCATCAAGTATTTCCGTTTAAAGTCAAACAGAACAATAAAAACCTTAATTAGTACGATTTTCGTCCTTTCTTTTGATTCTTTTTTAATGGGTATGTGACTTCAATTCCTATTTTTCCTGCTTTTTTTTTAGTCAAAAGCAAAGGCTTATAAGTTGCCATCCTTCTCCTAATTAGCGCCTTCCCTTAGAAGAAAACATGCCTATACTATTTTTTTGTAAGAACTAAAAGTGACTGTACATTGTTGGACTAAAGGTCTGTAGACTTTTAGAAATGTGCTTCCTTCCTTAAAGGTTGATGTAAATAAGGTCAGCTATTGCTACTAGACGCCAACAGACCACTTTCAAAAGCATTGGATGTGCTTTTTTGGTGATTTTCTGCTATTTAAAAAAAGTCTACAACAACCCTATGTTCCGATGTTGTAGAAACCTTTTTTCTTATACACAAAATATTTTATGACACGTGTTAGGGGAAAGAAGCCCAAAAGGGGGGGCAACAACAAAAGAAGCGTGAATTAATTACGTATTCATTATCCTAATAATTATATGTTGTGCAAATAACTTTTTCAACATCATATTTTTTTAATTGACATTCTTCAAGTACTTTATTCGTTTGATTACCTTAGAAACTCTCTGTTCACAGGGGAGTTGTTTGAGAGGTGAAAAAAATCACAACTTATTTTTTAGTATAGTTAGAAAGAAAAAAAAAAGGGCCAACTTAAAATTCTTATGTCCTATTTTTACCTAGAAACGTCAAAAATGTTTTGGGCTATTTTTCGCACTGTTGAGAGGTTATTACATATAATTTGATTAAAAACTCTTCATTATTTACCACTAAAACGTTGAATCTATTTTTCTCAATGTTTTCTTGTTGATTATTGTTCCTCTCCTCGCTACGAAAACACTAATTTTTTTGTCCTTTTTTTTGCGTGTTAACTATTTGTTGTTGATCACCTTTTAGCTTTATTTTTATTTTTCATCATTCAATCTGGAATATCAGAATTCAATAAAACTATTATTTTTCATGATGATATCAACAATGGCTTTGTTTTTTCATCTATTCTTAAAGCTTTTATGTCGGACGTTTTCGGACAAAACCATTCAATTATTTAAAAAGAAGATTTTGTGAAGCATTTTCCCCGAAAGTTATATTAGCTTTCTCTTTTCCTAGAAATTAGGATCTTTTAGAGGATCTTTCAGTTTACCAAAATAAACTAAACTTGCAATATAATAAAATGTAACATTTGGTTTTCGATTTGCTTATAAATACACAGGGAAGTACCTTAATCAAAGCTTTTTAAGGAAATCCCTTTGGACTTCTCTTTTAAAGTCAATTATGATGACATTCATGAAAATACTTTATCAATCTTATGTAAAGAAAAAAACAAGCTCGTCAAAAATATATCCCATTCCTGATATATGTGGGTGGACAGCTAAGCACTGTATTTATTGTTCCTTTTTTGCAGTATTGACTAATTAAGGTTCTATTTTATTCCTCTGTCATCTTTCTGTCACATATTGAAGAAATTTTTAATACTCTTATTTGTATTTGATTTTAAATCTAGATAATACCTTAATAAATAGTCCAATAGTGTTTTCATGCCCAGGCGGACGAATACAATGTTGACCTTAGATCAAATGAGAGATTGCTCATCCTGTAGAGGACCCCTTGCAAAAATGCATGCAAAAACAAGAAACAGTACACTGTTTGCTCAAACAGGTAACATGGCCTAACTTTCGACCTTATTGTTTGACTTCTTACCCCTTTATTTTCTCTCCTATCTCTCAGCCAGTACTTTGATGTATTACGCACCCCTTATTTTAAAGTTCTAAACAAACAATGAGTTAAATATTTTTCATTCGATTTGTAGGGACGACGGGGTATGATGAATTTTCCTCTTGTATTTTGAAACAGTATGTTACCGTTTGTTTTGAAATAATATTACTGCTTGTGCATCTCTCTTTCTCCCATGTTTTTATCGTCGATACAAGGAGCGTGCAGGGTTGGATACAGGAGGCAGGCTTTCTTATTTAAGGAGAGTAATTAGTTTCCATATAAGTTAATATTATGATAATTAGTGGACTCTCCTCCATTGGTTGTAACCTACCTCTGTATCCCAGCCTGCGCGTGGGGTACCCCTTTCTTACGCAATGTGAGAATTCTTTTAAAAGGAGTTGGTAAACTTGTTTGGTCACCTGACTCTATTTTGAGTCATTTTGTTTGGAGATCTGATCGAACGGGCCTTGAAACTAAACTTTTTCTTTCACCTTTTTTCTGTTGGTTGAAAGTTTTCATTCATTTCATAATCTATCTACATATTTGATCACTCAGTAAAATTTGTACTGTCTGGATACTCTATGACCTCTATCTTGGAGATTTTCTGGGGCTTAGAATTCATTAGAGTCAATAAAGTAGGTTTGAATATTAAGTAGTTACAGTAATTTCTTCAATGGAATTTCTCCCTCGAATTCTTCTTCTTTGATCGTGCTTTCAACTCTCTGCAACAAAGATTGTTCGGGAAACGCTGGACTAATTCATGTCTCTTTAATTCCGTTTCAACTTTCGAAACTTAATCTTTACATAGTATCCCTGCTTTTGCGACTTCAAGTCAGAGTTCTTTTCAACTTAGTTCACCTCTTTCTACCACTGCGCAGATGTTGAAGATGTTAAATTAACCTCCTCCTACCCAAACCCCATTGATGTTATTCATGATTCTGATACATTGACCTTCTTCCTGTCGATCTTTGAGGACTGTAAAGAGGAGTTGAAACCTTAAGGATATCGCTCAAAAGCAACTTTGAGGGAAGGGGGACTTGAGGGAGAGATGATGACACTGGTCAGAATTCTTTACGTCAGTTATTTATACACTCATTTACAGACACAATCAGATAGTCTAAACATATACAATAGTTTGACCAATAAAGGGCATCTTTCTTGTTTTTGTTTGTTTATGTATGGTTTTGTTTACTTGAGTTAGGTAAATATACAACGCTGTATTGCTTGCTATCACACAAAACAAATAAAGCCCAAGTAACCACACGTTAATAAACATGTTTCATGATCCATGTTTCATATCTCTCAAATGTACGGAAGTCATGGATACTTGGAAACCGGACTTGTGTTGAGAGGCACGTGTTCTGATACATGCTTGCTTACGTGACGTGTTTCAAGCGAAGTCGCTCCAGTCCTATTTAATTTAACAGTAGATCTCAATTCTGTTAACTTTAGGAAAGGTGTAGAGAGCTCAAAAATTTCTCTATGGCTGATATTTTGCCCGTTTATTCCTTAAGTACAATCACGGTTAATTAGAATTTCTGGATTGGTTTAGACAATAGATCATATAGAGGTTGTGGACCTGCCAATTTGAGATCACTAAAGTTTTCCGTAGTAAAGTCTCTTAAACAATTTTGGAGAGCGAATCATCGACACAACAATTTGTCTCTTTTATTCAAGCGACTTTAAGAGACTTTGGTACTAAAGAAGGACGTCGTCTCAAATTGGAAGATGAATTATATGTGTAGACATTGGAAAGTCTTTAATGAGATTTGGCAATTCTCTACACATCATCAACGTCATCGAGATGGTTGGCTTATTTTGGCCTTTTTTAGTATTCATGAAACTTTCTATCTTTCGAAATATCATTTGACCTTTTCTCTTAACCTTCTGTAAAAAGGTTGCAGAACTAAGTTGGAAGTTTTCATAATATAAATGATATTACTTTCATAATATAAATGATATTACTTTTTTGTACAACATCAGACGTAAGGTAGCAGAAAATTACCAAAAACATAGTATAACTTCCCTCAATGCTTTTGAAAGTGATATGTTGGCATATGGTAGCAATAGCTGACCTTATCTACATCAACCTTGAAAAACTGACCAGGGAAAACTGCTGGACAAAGCAAAATCAAATTGCTGAAACTCATCGGTTATTGCGAAAACTGCCAATCTGGTCTTGTTTTTGTGTAGATCGGCTATACTTTGGTGAGAGGTATTTTACAGACCACATTGAAATTCGTGCATTGAAATATATAGATGGGATCCCGTCTAAATCCGATTCTTACAAGACTCAAAAGAAGACGTGTCATATTGGATTGATTTTTCTTCAAGATCTTGAAGAAAGGCTCTGATTGGCCAAAATCCCTATTGTTTTTTATGCGCGAATCGAAATGCGTGCGATTAGATTGGTTTAATTTCTCAACTGTCATTTTGGCTGCCAATGTTACCATATTAATTTTTTCTCATACGAGCTTAGTGAATATACATCCTCATTTTTATTTGTATAAAATTTTTCAAAAGTTCGACAACCCTCTCTTTTGAGGGTTTAGATAAAAGGGCCATACGTCAATGATCGCCTTGAAGAGGGCGTGTCTTGCTTCATTTAAAGGGGGATTGGTTAGAGAGTAAGGGTTTGATGACTCTTTTATTTACGAAACAGCCTTTAATTACAGCAATTAGGGGGTCGAATGATATATGCGAAACCTTTGCTTACGCATGCCAGTAATTTCGTAATGTGCGACAGGCGACAATTAAATTTTCTCCATATCAATATTTTCAAAACAGTAAATTGAAAGAAAATGACTTAACTTAACTTAACAAGTATAATATACCATCTAATTCATCTGCCAAATTGAGACCATGTCGTTCTTTAGTACTAAAGCCTCTAAAAATTGCTTGAATAAAAGAGACTAATTTTGTCTCGATGCTTCGGTCTCCAAACTCGTTTAAGAAACTTTACTACGGAAAACTTCAATGGGCTCAATTTGGCAGCTCCATACCCTCATACTTTAAATACACATTTTCTTTAGCTAATTTTCTTCTTTCGCACTATAAAGTTCCTTTTGGGGTTGATTCCGAATTTTCTATGCTTTTAGTTACTATTGGAATGGCATTCGTTACAAGATTCATGAAATTCATCACGCAATCTTTTATACGGAAACACCCCAAAAACATTTGGCGCTGTGTGGTTTTGTTAAACACTGGTGACAAACACGGGGATTTTTAGGATGTTTCCGTAGAAAAAATTATGTAAATGGATATCAATAAGTTTCTTTATAATTGTCAAGGCTGGCCCGAAACGAAAGCTTTCAAAAATGTCTTTATTTATAAGGAAATTTAAAAGGAAATTGACAATGAATGTCATCCTGGCAAAGGCTTTTCAATGAATTTCAAAATAACTTTCTGAGGGTACAAAAGGGATATTTTACGATACTTCCTTATTAATCAATATATTTATAATTCTTTGTTCAAAATTTCTGTTTACGAAAAATCACCATGTCACCACACTCTTGCCTAAACTAATTGATCTATGCCAACCAATTACCTCAATGTGATGGATGAATTAGTGGAAATAATTAAGTCGTGATTCAAAGGGGGATATTTTTTGAGTCCAAATATCATCCATGTTTTGTGACACGTGTCATTTGTTATTTTCGTCATTTGCAGGGTACCCGGGTAATTGTACTATCGCATTCAACCAATCTTGAATAATATTCAGCCGCTTCGTTTGGGTGATGATTACTTTAATGGAATAAAATTTCGTGAAAATAAGTCGCTGTAAAAAATCCGGAAAGGGCCATCCGCGAAAATAAATCCCCGCGATTTTTTAGGAAAAAACTGCTCACAAACGTTATTACTTGCAAATAAGCTAATCCGCAAAATTTAATCCCCGCGAAATTTTATCCCATTAAAGTATATCTAAAGTCGACATTCACTCCAAATTTGCCTACTTCGTAAAATACGTAAATTTCATAACGATATTGATCGGATATGATTTAATGACCTGATGACTCACTTGAACCTCAACACCTCAAATTGTGTTGTTTCGAAACTAAGAAAGTAAACAATGAGGCGCAAAAGAAGTCCTTAAATAATTCAAAAGTAGGTAAAAGAATTGCCAAGGAAATTGCAATTATCTGACATGTTTCCTGTCAGTAAAAAAAAGTGGTTGAAAATCACTTAAATTTTAAAGTGCTATAGTCAGCAACAATAGCATGGTCCAAATCTGGTTGGCTAATAAGAGTTTGTTTCCAGAACTAAACGACTTTAAAGATTATGTAATACATCATGTTCCAAACAGTCAATATTCCAAGGGCCCAACGGTTACTGCCAATAAGCAGCAAAATAAGGACAAAACTTTACATCTGTCATTCAAATTATCATCCGTTAAATTGAGAGGGATAAGTGAAAATTTTGATATTTACATGGTCGTAACACGGTCTTGTGAATTTAAATGGACGTTCAACGTCCTTTGTTGAACTTTTGTTTCTTTAAACTATCCGTATTGCGGTATTAGGTATGGGTCATAAAAAGAAACAATGAAATTAAGCGAGATGTCACTTGGGATTAATTTGTTCATAACTGCAAAACTAA
>JAUJPO010040567.1:0-11253 GCA_032270745.1 Tiaropsis multicirrata | reverse complement strand
AAAAGTAAGGATAAATGTTCACATCGTGCATCTTTCTGCAAAGTAAAGAGTAGTAAAGTCTCTTAAACGAGTTTGGATGAAGAAGCATCGAGTCAAAAAAAGTAAGGATAAATGTTCACATCGTGCATCTTTCTGCAAAGTAAAGAGTAGTAAAGTCTCTTAAACGAGTTTGGAAAACGAAGCATCGAGACAGAAAAGTAAGGATAACTTTATTTTACGGCAGTTGTCTGAAAAAGCCACCGAACAGAAACACTGGACCAAAAGATACAACTGGACTTTGAAATTTTTTTTAACCTTTATCACGCCGGCTACGTATATATATACGGTTAAAAACGTTTTATTGGTACACCGTCTTAATTTGTAGCTGAAAAAGTGAGTTTTCCAACGATATCAAAATTTGTGCCTTAATCAAAAAAAGTTCGGGCGTTGTAAGGCTTTCTTTGGCCAATTTGAGCATGAATATTCTCATAAAGTGTATTCTTAAAACAAAAATGCGTGTAAGAAATTGACTGTGCACAAATCAATGGGAATCAAAATCATTACCTGTAGTTCATCCACTATTAAGGGAGAGTTCAAAAACTTCAATAACCTGGAATATCCAGGGGATAAGAATTTAAAGATCAAGGATATAAATTTTCGGCAGGGATATCCAGGGGGCTCGTGTTAAAAGAAATCAACATCCTCAACAGGAGTCGGGATTCTTTCTGGAAAAACCCAATGGCGGAAATCGAAGTCACTACCTGTAGTTTATCAACTATGGTATTAAATTTCGGAGATTTCTTCAACCAGTGATTGAGCGTTGTTACAGCGTTGTCGAATTTCTTAACGTACTCTTGATATAACTGAAAGAGAGAAAATTATTTTCTTTAAATCTGCTCAGCACGAAGGAGCCGTGAAAAAGTGCAGTTATCAATCTTGATTCATGTCAAGGAGACCAAGGTCCCATAACTCCCATATGTTCACTCGGTTCACTTGGCAAGTGAACGAACCTTCTTCCGGGTTTACCCATCCCATGTGAGGGGAATTGGGTACCTTATCTGACAAATTATAATACCGGACTAATTTTTCGTCCAAAGAATTTCGTCACTTCTGTCCGACATTTTTTTGTCCAATAAGGTAGTTAATCCAACGTTGCCAACAGAATACTACAATACCAGATACAATAAAATACTAAAAAAGCGTATATCGCCTATTTCGGAGCTCAAATCCCTGGGGAACCCAGGTGGAAAAAGGCTACACCTATGGATTTCAAGATGACAAATTTTTATTTTTGAAACAATATTAAACCACTGGCTATGGTCTAATTAAAAACTTACCAATAAAAAATGTCCAAGCCTTAAAAAGATGTCCCCTATCTGTTCTTTTTCTTCCCTGGAAAAGAAATTGAAACGGTTAAAGTTATTTATTGGAGTTTCGTGTATCATTTAACAATAGCTATAACAAGCTTCTTATTATTATTATGGTACATGAAATTCAGACTTCAAATTCTGACAAAAAAAAAGACGGAATTGCGACTTATACATCATACCAGTGAATTATGCGTTCTTCGATTTCCGGTAAAAGTGTTTTGGTGTGGAATTGATAAATGGGCGAAAGGAAAGGGAATATTTCAGCCACCGCTTTGTCAGTGATGATGGTTGGGTCTTCTTTTGATACTTCCTCAAATCGTTTGTTGAAAATCTGAGAAAAAAAGATGAAACAATTTTTCGAATCAAATTCACAGTTCAGGGCTTCTAAGCTTAAGCGTAGAAAAAAATCCCTGACTCAGACCAACCCTAAAAAACTGTTTGTTTCCGCGTTACCGGTCGAGTGGGAAATTTTTTTTAGGTCACCCGGCCGCAAAAAAATAATGAACTTTAGAATGGGTGTGATCATCAGAGTTGGCCTCAGAAAAACATTTTCAAAAGTTCCCAAATTTCCCAGGTTTTCCGTGACCGCTGGGAACCCTGCATTTGTAAACCCAGTACATTTCTCTCATAAATTTTTCAGGTTATGCGTAAGTTAGCATTACGTCACTTTACCTAAGGGAAACATTTTCTCCTCTTTTTTTGCAAACAAATCCGGAGTTTGCCCTCTTTTTTGCGTATCATGAATAAACAACTGTCCCGTGTCCTGTATAATAATCACATACTTATAATGATGGAATTAATGTGGTATAATGCTTACAATACCAACTAGGTATCACTTTTGAAAAGCAAAGTGATAGGTCATGTGATAAATCACAACTGTGAAGAAGATTTCTACAAGACATTTCGTATCAAATAGACAAGGGAGTATCAAAATGTTTTATATACCTGATTCAGCAGAAATAGTCTTTTGACGTATCTAAAAATTTTAAAATAATTCAGCTTTAAAAAACGACGAAAAATTTAATACTTTCGATTGAAATTTGCCATTTCCGCAAAAAGGAATAACAAAGTTTCACCTACGAAAAAGCTTGTAACGGGTCACCGAGACAAGGATGGGTAAGACTACTTTATTTAGCAAGTTTGTGAATTTGGCGAATTGGCCCAAAATTTGGAACTTCAACATTTCAAGACAAAAAAGAGGCATTTTATATATACTTGTTGGAGAATACAGAAAGCAAACATACGCTCGTTCAGTTGTTAATATTTCGGTAACGATATTATATAATTTCTTTTTCACTCCTTCCAAATGTGGCTGAAAAAAAACACAAAAGTAATGTGAAAATAAGAATGGGGCGCCCCCCCCCCAAAAAAAAAAACACGCCTCCGCCAATTTACATGCGCCCGAGGAAAGTTCTTCCGCCAGCGCTGCTGATCGTATTACTTTTGCTTTACGAAATTAATAAAAGTTTTTGATCTGAGACACCTGCGCCCCCTCCCCCCAGGAATCAATATACTCTAGTGTTGTAGTTCTTCAGGAGTTCCATTATCCTAAAGACATTTGCTTCAGTCCCACTGGAACTCGAAAAGTTTCCCGAGGACGTTTACCAAGAGAATAGCTTAGAATAGAAAATGCTATCTTTATTTCTCCATCTAAAACGTAGTAATCTTTTCGTTCTTTTTAACTAGTAGAACATAACGAGTTGCTATCAAACACTACACGTCAATTCACTTACCAATTTAGGGATTGGTTCTTCCGTCACTCCACTTTCAACATCGCCGTCGTGTAGCAACAAATCGCCGTCTTCCATTTCGTCGTCCGTCGATTCAAATTCGTCGGAATTCCAGCATTCGTCGTCGGAAACTGCAGGCGACACAATATCGTTATTCCCATATATCGGCATTTCTGTTAAACGGGAAAAATATTTTTTAATAGTCTTATGATTAATTACGTAGTCGGTTTTTCATAAATTACGTCATGACCAATACTTCTTTAAACACATTACTATGGTGATTATTTCTCAAGGGACTCCAACCAAATTAATAACTTTTTCATATAAGTTTCAAAGAAATCCATTTGAGAATTGAGTACCTTGACAACATTTTGAAAAAGAGGCGTGATGTTCGTGACGTAATTTATGAAAAGCCGACTAGTGTTGAAAGTTTAATAGGCGTGATCATGGGCGCCATGGGCGTGATCTTGTTATGGGCGTGACACTAATCGTGTTGACCAGCATTCCGCCCCTGATACTGGAATTGCTACTAGATGAGCTGGTGTAATAAAGTATAATACAGTTAGTGTTTTCCTCCTACGATTCACAAAATTTTCTCCTATCTGCATGTCAGGATGGTATGAGATAATTCATTGATCCATTATTTCCTCGGCAGAATCTCTAGGAACTACAAGGTCCATATTGAACTAACTAACCACTAGACACCGGATATTACAGCAATACTTTGAAGTTGAGAAACTCAAAAGGAATCACCTATCACCATTATCGTATCATCAGCCTTTACTAAAATGTCTTCATTTTCGCTAATTTTCTCAGGATAAAAAGGAGGAAGACATTTTGAGCTTTTATTTAACTTGTGCAAATACTATAAAAATGATTTTTTGTGGATCGAGTACTGTATTATCGGTTTTCTCAGGTTCGGATAGAGAGGTAGGCTATAACAATTGAGGAAAGTGCGCTAGTTGTCTTTTTACCTTATATGGAAACTAATTACTGTCCTTGAATAAGATAGCCTACCTCTTGTATCTGACACAATTTTTCGTACCTTTTAACAGAAGCCAAAAATATCTTTAAAATACAATACGTCTCAATATACCTTAGCAGTCGTCTAAGGGGAAATTTCCCATGTCCTAAAGACATTTCCTCCTTTTTGAGGGAACATAAAGAGGTCAATTTCTCCTTTTGTCAACTAAGCTAAGGAAGAGGTTATCCTAAAACCTCAACTTTAGTTTTCGCCACTCCCCTAATTACGAGTTCGTTTTCCAAGGTAACTCACCGACGCCATGTTGAGTGAGAAGATCTTGTATTTCCACCACATCAGCATACATAAATTTAAACATCAAATTCTCTACAAACTTCGTTCCCATTGCTTTATTCATCATAAATTTTTCAATAACCTAGGATATTCTTCCAGGGGTAAGAATTTCAAGATCAAGGATATTGAAGTGGGTTCGAAATTTTTAGCACGGACATCCAGGGGGATTGTTGTTAAGAAAAACGGACATCCCCCACATCACCCCCTTTCTAGAAGAGCCCAATCTTTGTCCATGACTCAATCGAGTCTCAATAAACAAATGACGTTTTATTATTTTGTTCAATGTGACGAGTCAGCAGGGTGGGATACAGGAGGTACTGTAGTATTAATTTCCATCGGTTATATCGGTTTGTATCCGAACCTAACTCGTCATATTGAACAAAATACCAGCCTGCGAGTTTAAGTGCAACTACTATGTAATAAGCGACGAAGTATTTCTGCTTCCAAAAGGAGGCTGGGAACAAGTTCATGAGTATACCCCTATAGTATGTACAACCTGAAGCGAAAGTTCGTTTTGATTGGAATCACGTCTAAGGGGTGGCAAATCGATAGTTATATTTACTAGGTTGAGAAGAACTTTTTCCAAGAGTCCAAGCAAAAGAAAAATTCCATCGCTTAATCTATACGTAGTCCTTTTCCATCAAAATCGTACTTTATTAATTGAGGTACTGAAAAACCTTTTTCAAAAAATCTTTTGTATGCGAGCGTAACTTGTTCGTTCGTGCGAGACCTTTCTCACGAACGCTACACTCTGCAAAAGCTTGTATTTTCATGGATTGTTACAAACTGTGGACTGTGGTTTTTAATGCTTTTGTTTACCTTTCCTTTAAACGAAAGTTGAACTGATTCTTAACACAACAATATTTATCCTTTTAAAAAATCTCTGCATGAGATAATATGCTTTGCTTGTTTCATATAAACACACTGTTATGAGGTTCGGAATACTCCAGTATAATGACGTCATTCTTTCCGTTAATAACTCGAAAAATGACGTCATAAATTGCTTAACTCGAGTATTCTGTTATAAGTTCAATACAATCAAATAATCTTTGTCTCGATCTCTCTATATTGCGACCTTCCCTAGAATCTTGAATTTTTACTATACCGAATTTCCCACCATGTGTCGAATTAAAGTTTGGTTCCTTGTAATAAAGTTGCCGATTTAATTTCATTTTGCGGCTGTTCACTTTAGCTTTAAACAAGACGGTCTAACCTATAAATATCATATCAGACGGTCAAACAATTTTGTTCTTGTATATAAATTAGTGATTAGTGAAATAACGGTTGAGTATTGTGTAATCAACGATGTTTGTGAAATGTGCCCACAAAATGCGGATGGCCCACAGAATGCAGGCTTTTGGGAAATCGTCATTTTTGTGTCAATCGTTTGAAAATAATTCGAGTTTACTTAAAGAAAGATCTGATTGCTTTTTTGCCGCACATTTTCGAAACCATCGATAATGTTGACCTGCATTCTGTGGGCCACAAACCTGGATTCTGTAGTGCATTTACTAAAGGAAAAGTTTTTGCAATAGCTGGGTATCCATTGAATGAGTAAAAATCATTTTTTGAATAAGCCCCATACGTCAAAATTTCATTTCGAAAAAACAACTGCGTTAAACTGAGCCATTCAAGGGATCTTTGGTCGGGGATCATCAGTTCATGATATGCATTACGTCATCTTTTGTACGGAAACATCCCAAAAAGCCGGGCGTTTACCACTAGTTTCAACATTTGAACCATAAAACTAGTGGCAAACGCCCGACTTTTTTGGTTGCTTCCGTATAAAGAATAACGTCATGAATATCGTGAATAGTTATTATTGATGTAAACGTACCTTGTTGTTCGCTGTGCCGCCGGTCTCTGGCCACTACGTCATCGGCCAACGACGCTGGTAGGTCCGGTACCGTGCGTCGTCTACTGGGATCGTAGGGCGGCTTCTTTTTCTCGCCACCGACCATGCTTTTCGAATATTTCGACTTGTTGAAATTCTTTCGTTTTTCTTTGATTTGTTGACGGAGTGTGGAGCCTTTGTTGTTTGTGGGAGTCGCATATGTAATTGAGGTAGCAGGTGGGATTACGGGAGGCTCGGGAGAGGATGTGTTCACGTCTACGGGTGAAAGATACTCTTCCTCAGAGTCTGCGTATCCCTTTGACCCAGTCGGTATCTCGGTGTATAGGTCATCGGAGGTTGATGTTGTACCTTTGTCCCCGGGAGGGGTGCAAATATTGACAACTTCGTAGGGAACTGCTTCCGGCATCAAGGTGGTATCAAAAACTTTTGATTTTGTTGATTTTTGTTTCAGTTTGTTTGAGCTCTTTTTAGAGTTTTTGGTATTAGGAATTACACTCTTATTATTACCCCCTGATACTTTATATTCTATATCAATGGTAGTTGCTGGCTGAGGACTATCTTTCGCCTGCTCCGTCTTGTCTATTGCATGCTCCTCTTTGGTGGGAGCTGGATCCAGAGACGGCGTCTTAGATACGGGAGGGGAAGGGGGTTTTGAAGTCGGCTTTAGACGAACTTTCGGTTTAGCGGCAACATTGGGTTTCTCATCTGCTTTTACGTTCGGTTTATCCTCAGACGGGGGCCGTGGTAGCGGTTTAGGTGGTTTAAACTTATGACTTTCAGTTCTTTTGTCATCACACCCCTGTTCAGCACCCGCATCTTCTCTACCATTTTTTATTTCTTGAAAAACTGACGGTATCGGTTTGCGAGGTTTAGGAACAGGTTTTCGTATGGCGTTTTTCTTATCTTCAAAGTTCGTGAGGATTTCCTGTACGGATATTTGCTTTGATAAATCACGAATGTCTTCGTGAGAGCCGACCGCTGTGTATTCCGTATACTGTTCGTCTTCCGTGCTTCTAGCACCGTCTGTAGGATCTGGACCAGCTATATTCTGAGAAAAAGAAAGTTGGTATAATTTTAATGGAATTACTAGTTAGGCTCAAAAATCATCCATCTAAAGTTTTTTTTCAAAATATCTTTTTGTTTACTTTATATAGAGAAAGGAAATACTACCGAATTTTTTGGGCCTTAACAGCCTTAATAACTGGAAGTGTAAAGTTTTGTCATGGATTGAGCAAGGCCCTAAATACTTTAATACCCAAAAATTGAAGCGCAAAAATTAAAAGGGTCATTCATAAGGATAAAAAAGGGTTAAATCTTTCTCATAAAAGATGCTAATGCTCTGAATTATCATTTCAAAGCCGGTAAAATATTTATCCGGGAAAAATTTAATCAACTGAGAAAATTTTAGTCACTTTTCTCCATCTGAGTGTTTTAAAGTAGTCATTCTTTCCCCGTGTTGCCAGTGTTCTACTGATAATCATTTTGAAAGCTAACAAGGTTCATATATGACATCTGAATTGAATTACTAACTAAATCAACAAGCACGATGGAATAAATTTGAATGCTGTACTCGGCCGCAACATCTTGCAGAAAATACTAAGCTCTTTTGTAGAGCTAAAAATCAGTGTAAATGGTAACCCGGTTTGAGTTTGAGAGCTTGAAAATTAACCCTTTTTAACCCGATGTCCCGGTTTAACCCGATAATTACCTCAGCATCCTCGCCATCCTGTTGTATCTTTAGGTTATACGAGAAAAGTAATTTCTTTAATTTAAACATATTTCTTTCTCTCCACTAAAACTAAATTATTTTCGAGTTTTTATCAATTTGTTTTAAAAAAACATATTGTGGATACTGTTTCCACTGATCAAAATTTCAATAGCGGTGGACAACGACAATACTTATTCTCAAATTTCAAACAATTTTAAACAAAAATTAGGACTTTCCATGAAAACTCCATCCATGGTAACTTGAAAAGAAAAACAGCTGTAAGGTGGTCTTGAAATTGTAACATTTGAAAGAAAAAACGAAACAGAAACATCAGACCAGACCAGTTGCAAAAAGAAGTCGTCCCAATAGTTGTCTGTACACAGACCCGGTAACTACGGAGAAGTCAAACGTTCATTTCCGTAAAGGGTCTGTTCCCATTCGCAAATAGTGAAATAGACAATCTGAATAGACAATCGAAGAGTATACTAACGAACGAGAAACGAGTACAGAATGGCCCAAAATGTTAGTAAAAAGAACTTTTTCCTGCACATCCATCCCATCACCAAAATATTTTTCCAATTAATTCTTTAGACCGAACAAACAAACAAAATTGACAGTTTCAGTTCTTTTCGTTAGCAGGAAGAAAAAGTGCCCTGCAAACTTTCTCATCTGTCAATTTTTTTAAATCCTTAAAACTTTCATTTGTGGTGATAAAATAAAGAGTTCATATGTATACCATATGGGAAATATCTCTTATCTCTGTCGGATACAGTAAATACAAACGACAAACAGGATTCTGCTTAAACCGTTTAGATTACGCGATTGACAACAAACAAACAAAAAATGTTTATAGGAAAAATGTCACAAAAATTAATGGAGATACTACGCTACAGTTGCAGTGCCATAGTAAATAGTGGGCAGGATTTGGGGAGGGGTTAAATATTTTTACTGGTATGTAGTTGGAGGTTTTATATAGTTTTCAATTGAATTTGTATTGTTCTTTCTGTTTTTTTTAGGGGGAGGCTTCCAGCTCCACTGTTCACTAAGAATGTAAAAAGATAGAAAGGCCATGACACTAAGTTTGTCTTGGAGAGAAAATGTTTTACGATACACCACTCATCGTGATCAATTTCGTAAAGAAATCCACGCCATCCCTTACAACGAGTTCAAGAGGACGTCGCAGGGTATAAAAGCATCGGTCCTATACATATGATAGCCTATCAATACATCCCAGGGGTGTATTACCGTTCGCACGTTCAGTTTATAAGCTAAGGTGGCGGGCGGGCCGAATCCTATGTGAAAGAGAATCTAATAAATTGACTTAACAACGGAAAATGGGAAGTCAATAATGTAGAACAGAGTTCTTCCAGTACAGCAACACTTTTTTCTTATAGTAAACGTATGAATGACAAAGTAATGAAAAGATTTCACAAAAGATAAATAAAATAAGACTGTTTACTAATTCAAGACGGAATGCACTATGTACATTTCATTTTTTCATGAACTTTGAGTTTAACCTCATCTATCTTTCATACCTTTGTTGAATTTTTCTTGAATCGTTTTGAGCCCTATAAAGCAGCTTTGTGTAGCTCTTGATTAACTTCTCATTAACTTGCTATAAAAACCAGCAATAAAAATTTTCCGAAAAATATCAAACGTTGGCTAAAAGCTTTAACCTTTGAAGGTAGACAATAGGATTTTCCAGCAAAAAATTCGTAGCCTGCCCCCCCCCCCCCACCCACAACTGTCAAAGATATATGATATACAGGGTTTTTTCAAAATCCTAGGATCATCCAGGGATTGAGAATTTGAAGAGCAAGGATATCCAGGGCGGTCCGAAATCTTCAGCACGGATATCCAGGGGGCTGGTGTTAAGAAGAATCGACATCCTCAACAAGTAGTGGGGGGGGATTTTCTGGAAAAGCCCGTAATATGGCTTTTATGTTTTGCTTAAAAAGACCTATAGAACGTTGTGGTGGAAATGTTAAAATAAAAAAAGTGTCTCAAATTGGTAGATCCACTAGCTCAGATGATTTTACCCAACGTAAACACTTAATAAGCTAATTAATATTTGAAATAATAGAAAACTGCTTGCCATCATTGAGGTCCAAGATCCAAGATCCTCAAAAATACATAACCAAACACAAAGATTAAGGCTGAATAAGGAGCGATAGTCCACCACACCAGAGCAGGTATCAGAGGTTCCCACTCCGAACCCTACGCCCATTCAATGTTTCGTTCAGTTCATAGATATAGTTAATAACTCATGTAATTCCAACTCCTATAATTCGAAAACTCATGCAATTCGAACAAATGTTCTGATCCCCTGGGAATTCAAATTACATGAGTTTAACTGTGTAGCCGAGTAGGTCGTGAAAATAATCGAAACACAAATTACAGCTTACTGGATCTCCACGTAAAAAACGACTCTATCCTATCTCTGAAGCAACTTGTAACTAACACCGCATACACAAATGCATCCCATCATCACATTAGAATGAAAGGAACAAGTTCACATAAGATAACTTTGCCCAAACAAGTTTTTAGCTTAAGAAACATCAAAATAAACTATACTATGTAAATAAGCAAGAGAGAGAACTCGAGAGAGAAACGGAGCAAGGTATCATATTTTTTCTCTTGGTAGCCTTGACAGGTAATAGGAAGTTGTTTATAGAACTTCATTCTTTTTGTAATATCTTTTTTGTATTTTATCAGAATCGGGGAAATCACTATTTAAAATCGGGAAACAGCTGTAATATCGGGGAAACCAGGGAAACCAAATTCCTTTAAAAAATAGTACCCGAATTAAACCCTTTTTTTGCATCGGGAAGAAGACTTCTTTTTAAAAAAATATTTAGCTGCAACACAAATAATCAGAGTCTCTTGACTGAGTTTTTTTGACGTACATTATCGGACAAAACAATGTCGGTCAAAAACGACGAAATTATTTGGAGGTGATGAAAATTATGTCCGACGAAAAATACGTCCGACGAAATATTTTGTCCGATGAAAAATTTCGTTCAAGCTAAAAATTTGCCTTAATGCTTTGTGTAAGTACGTAATGTGTAACAAACTTATTCATGTTTTTATCCATATTTTCCCCGTTTCAATACGAAATGTGAAGAAGTATGAAACTTCAGATTTGGACTAAATTATTGGACGAAAAATAAGTCCGTCATTTTTTTGTCCGATGAGGTATAAACGTAAAAAATATGAAAGAAGAAGAAAGGTGATTTTTGCACTCATGAGATCGGTTGTTCTGTGTCTGCGTGGTAGCCGCATCCCGTGGAGCAGAG
>JAUJPO010040556.1:0-16593 GCA_032270745.1 Tiaropsis multicirrata | reverse complement strand
CATGAAGTTATCTGATGACGTAATGAATATCATGAAGTTATCTGATGACGTAATGAATATCATGAAGTTATCTGATGACGTAATGAATATCATGAAGTTATCTGATGGTGGAAAATTTGTTTTGATTGAAATTCTTTTTTTGATCAGGAGACGAGGCTCCTGTTTTTGGTTAACAGTTTTGGAGCTACAGTTTAGTTTAGAGAGATTTTCATGAGGTGTTCCAGAAGAATTGTACCGTTGGGTAATTGGGTCTTTTATAGGGGAATTTTCTAAGATTTGGGTGTTTGCCACTAGTTTTGAAATTTTATCAATTAAAAAAGTGGCAAACATTCGTATTTTTAGGACATTGACGGGTGAATAAGTATTTTGTAAACCGCATAGCTTCTACATATTTTAGTGGAATAGATGAAGCACAAGTAGATAATTCACGATAACCATTATGTAATCTTTTCCACGGAAACACTTTAAAAATCTGGATGTTTGCCACTTCTCTTGAATTTTTTAACAACAAAACTAGTGGCAAATATCCAGATTTTTTGGATGGTTCCGTAAAAAAGATTACGTCATGGATATCATTCATTATCGTATTATTGTCCGTAAATAAGATATTTGTCCGTAAATAAGAATCAAATCGATAAATTAATGTCACTGAGTTTACGACTGTTAAATTTGGCAGTATTCTTTTGACTGCAACTTTTGTTTCTTGATTTTGTCTGTGACTGGATTTTTTACGGGACGATAAAATGAATAGTAACAATTGTACCGAAACATTTCACGCCCACTCACCCTCTGATGTAAGAAGATGTTATAGGGTGGGATCTTTCAACTTATACTAAAAAAAACCAACCAAAACCAATATTAATACTAAAATCTGATTTCCTTCCGAACCTCAAGAAGAGGTTTCATTTATCGCTTTTCAATCCACATTCTTTTAAGGGAAATTGATTTTTTTCTGAGATTTGTTTTTTTGAGATTTTTCAGGTAAAAAATTTATATATTTTATGTATATTTCGTTATATCGTTTCTTCTACAATCTATGTGCTTCATCCTTGGTCAAATGGGTAATAGTATACGGTGTTAGTTTTTGTCACATTTCCTGACTGTGTGTGCATTATCAGAGTTTTTTCTAGTGTCTTTGCGTGATTGAGCGTGATCGCGATTTGACGAAATTTCGGAGCGTGATGCGTGATAACACAGATTTTTGCACTGTCTCGCCGAAATTCCTCGTGATGCGCGTTATCGAGCCTGGGATTTTGCGAGATCGTTCCCTGCTAGGGGCCTCCTGTCCCAGTAGACGCAACGTTATTCAAGAATTGTTTCAACGTCCAAATAACGTTCGGACGTTTGAAATGACGCTAGGTGGACGTTAAAACAACGTGCTGGGGGTACCTCCTGTACTCACAATCGAGATCTAACAAACTTTGTAATTCAACGACATCGAACGAAAATCGTTTAGGTTGGTGTGTTTAAACCAATCACGTTTCGTATTTTCACTAGCCTATTGTACTTTCCGTTCGTCGTCGTCGTGATTTATCTCCGATACTTAACTTCGGGACTTCCATTTAGAGAATGTGAGCAAATGCAATTCATGTCGATGAATTACAAAGTTTGTTAGATCTCGGTTGTGGTTACAGGAATGTCGATGAATTTACAGAGCTCTCCCTCAAAATTTCTTTGTAGCCTATTCGTCATTGAGAGAATCTGAGAGAGTTCTGTATAAAAGACTTTTAGGCTAGACATTTCTGATGAGCACTTAAGCGGAGATGTAGTTAAATGTTACTAGTTTATTGATTGGAAAATGGTGGGTTCTGGTCCCGCCTACGACGTGGAAATGGTTGCTTCTCGCGTTGCTAATTGCCCCAGATGACGGTTTGGGATCACATCACACCAGATCACTTACGAAATCCCTGGATTGAAAGTGAATTTGGACCCTGAACTTAAAAACCGTTCTCAAAAAATAAATTTTTATTTTCATATAGAAAAGGGTATTAAAGTGGATTATTTGTTGAAATGTAAACAATGAAATCCTCTGAATTAATCTTATCTTAAGTTTCTTTTACAGTCCATTGATCCCCCTATTGGATATTTTGAGCCCTTTTTTCTCGTGTTCTGGACCGAATTTCTTTGATTATTTTTATACATTTCTCGACTAAAATAAAGATGGATGTGTTGTTTAAGAATAAAGCTAGATTGATAGTGTCATCACTGTACTGTAGTAAAGATAAGGGATTTTTCGAAATGGTTCAGGTCTCCATGGAATTGCGCGCTCTGTCAACCTCGTATCCAAGGCGATAGGTTTTGTGGCACTAAAGACGACGCTCAGGCCTCCTCTGTTTCTCATTTTTCCTGCGCGGCCGCCGATGGTTCGCCCTGGAATCGAGGCTGGGATTTTTTGAAATAGAAGTTCAGGTTTCCATGCATCAGGTTTCCATCCACAATATTTTAACGTTTACTTCTTGTCCATAATCCACGGCTGCTAAATCTGCCCGTGTGGAAAAGTCTCACCCGCTTGAATTATTTCCCGGGATAAAGATTTTTTCTTAAAGGGCTATAATTCAGTCTAGTCATTAGCGTACTCGCGACTTTTCTGAGGAAAATATTTCTCGTCCGTATTTAATTATGTAATCTATAGCTGCACGGATGAACCAATTTTAATTAGCTCTGTTTGAAACAAACAGTGAAACAAACTTTTTTTCTTTGCTTTAATTCTCAAGAGTCTATGTGATAATTGCTTTCTTTCTTCCGGTTGAAATAGATACAGATGTAATATCAGACAGAATCTTGTTATAAACAGATCGATTTGGTTGGAAACTATTTCGTTCGTTGGTGATCTTTCTGAGAGGGCCTATTGTTTGTAGAAAGTTAATGTGTTAATGGGCTTTTCCAGAAACAATATGTACCCCCGCTGTTGAGGATTTAGGATATCCAGGGAGGTCTGAAATTTTCAATATCCTATGATATGCAGGGGGTAAAACCAAGAATATTCAGGAGTGTTCGAAATTTCCGTGGATATCGGGTGTGTGTACAAACAAAATTTGACGGCGAACGAAGCTTAGCAATTTCTGTAAATGTTATGACTGTTTGAAATACCTCATTTGATCTTTTAACCACAGTTCACGATATCAAAACAGCCCCCTGTTGTAAACCATCTGTAGATATGTCATAAAATTTGTTAACGCCTTTAAGTTTTAATGTGACCCAGGGGTTCAAGCCCTGGTTTGACGGGAAAGTTTAACAATCGGTGTATAACGTGATGTTCCTAAGATGTTTTGTTTTAAAAAATAATGAATTGAAAAATTTTAATTGACTTTAAATTTTATAAACAGGCCGAGACAGTTTTTCTCCCTCACAAAATAAATCACTTCTAGTAAGATCAATCAAAAATAAAAATTGGTAAATGCAAAGTTTGTTTTTAAGTTATTCAAGCTTATCTCTTGTTTGAGGTATTTTTTGAACAAAAGGGAACAATGTATTCGATAAAGGTTTTATGCCCTTTAATCATTATGGGTGTAAAATATCGATGGTTTTAACCCAATTAGCACTTTCTGTTCGTTAAATGACACTGAAAACAATATGGTGAAAATTGTGACATTTTTAGCGTTTTGTGAATGTACTGGTTCGAACTAGATGTTTAGAAAATCACAATTGGACATTTTTTTTTTTGGTAAAAACTGGTTTTTCTAAGATTTGTATTTTTATTGATGACTTTTCACTTCAAAGTTGACGATTCAAATTGTTTACCGTGTCATATTTTTTATTTTTTATTGAATGATCGTCTGGAAAGTATAGGGTGGATTTGTTGGTATCCAATCTCTTTTAAATCTGCATGTTTTATTTGAAATTTTACACCAGATCTAAGAAGTAAGTTACAGCTTAGTTAGAGTATAAAATCCAGGGTCTAGAAGTCTTTTGTCTTTGTTTTTTGTTTACATTTTGAACTTGCGTACGCAAATTGATTTTTTTTGCTCACTTTTTGATCTTGTGACCAAAAAATAGACCAAGCAATCCCAAGAGTAGATATTGGAAACGTGATCAATTAGTGAGCAAAGTGACATTTGACTTTTGTTTCAAAAAACATGTTGACAAAAGGTTATATCAATGCATTGCTAGTGAATTTTATACTAACTATGCTTACAGACATATTTGAGAAGGGGCTCTGTACGATTAAGTTCATTTATGTTCGCTGGCTTTTACAAATATTCATATTCCACAACACATATTCACAAAATTGGCGTTTTTATGCGGACGAAATACCGTGTTTAATGTTCTGTGTAGCAGCGTGTATCTCACGTTTATCCTTCGTTAGTTAGTGTGGAAAATTCATTTCACCCTCGCTTCTTCATCACGCTTGTTTACGCTTAGTTTGAAAATGCCTTTGATTATTGATTTAGATATTCAGTAACGCTCGTAAATGCAACCAAAAAAATGTTGAAATACATTATATGAATGTGACCACCCGATCATTTTCAAGAACATCTCATCGAATAATCAGACTGGCATATGACAAAATGGTATTGCGCAAATACTATTGTTGGACTTTGGTATTGATTTTTTATTTATTACTGTTGGATGCTTTGCCAAAAGAAGGTACGTAGTTAATTTGCTGGTGACGCCATCTGTGAAATTAATGGAGAAAATGCTTAATTTTAATTGGCCATAGAAAGGGTCCCACGTGGATTCAATATTCTACTTCATCATTTGTTATTTACTATGTGAATGTGATTTTGCCGTAAATTTCCCGTTAAAAAGGTATCTGCGAAAAAGTGCTACTTCGGTGCACTAGTTGAGTCTGCACGTCAATTATTTTGCCGTATTTAGTTAGAGAGTGCGAATGGGACCCTCTGCGGAAATTAATTTTCCGTAGATATGGGGTCTGTATACAGGTGAGATACCAAGCATGTTTCCCTTATAACTCAACTAGGAAGAATGAATTATTATTATTATTATTTTATTCTCTTTCTTCCGGACAGGCAATGATGAAGTTGAAGAGCATCGGATGGTTTTTCAAACATTATATCCAGAGGAGCTGGCGACTGGTAAACTCTTGTGTTATGGTGAATGTAAAGTGAACAAAGATAAGCAAACAGGTATGTCTACAATCATGTGATCATCTTTTGATCATCTGTGGATAATATTTTGGCAGTAGTATGTTTGTGCGAATCTCCTTCGTCCAAATTTCAGTGGGTGAAGAGTCCCAAAGCAAGTAGTCCAACCACTGAAGCTTTGGGGAAGGGGAATGGTGGAAACGTTTAAAATTGGTGTTTACTGCCAAATATGCAAGCAGGAACGGAACGTTCTTTTAACGTCGAAACAACGTTGTTCTAACGTCAGAACGTTATTTGGACGTCGAAAGAACGTTGAAGAAACGTCGTGTGTCTGTTGGGATTCCGGCACTGAATCTGTGTCCATTTTTCAATCATTTATGTAACCCGGGATTGTGCTGTGGATCCCGTCACAGACAGTTAAATCTTTCGTTTGTGGTATGGGACATAGTCTTTGTACCTGTTTTCTATTGTGTGATACTTTGGGAGATTCATTCAGAATTAGAAAATTAGTTCCATAATAATACAGTGTCTATCATTTCCCAGAATTTGACAAGTGGGGAGCTAGTTATTCTATTACGTGTTTGACAAAAAACAATTTGTGAATTTTTCCTTTCCTTTCTATAAAGTTTTTCTCATATTTGAAATAAAGTTACATTTGCACGACAACAACAGAAAGATGAGAGGGGGTTGACGAATATCATCATATCATCGAATCTAAAAAAGCCCGTTTATTTTTGGAACTTATTTTGTCTGCAATGTTAAAAAAATATGAAAAATCGATTAAATTTTCATCACACATTTTTTTTCTTTTCGTTCATTTTCATTTTTTTTCTTGAATTGATGTGGGGGTAAGAAAGAAAGATAAGTCGTGTTATTGAGAGCTCAAGAAGGCTCAAAAAATAAACGACTAACTGATACGCGGAACCAGCGGCAAAGAATTTGTGACCATCATTTTTCAACTGATAAGCCAACTTTTTCATTTCATATGCTAATGGAATGTGGTTTCGATATTTTGATTATGAGGTTCCTATTGTTATTGATTCGTCATTTGAATGATGTCATTTTGAAATTATTTTTCTCTAAATACACGTTACAGAAAACTTTTTGATATTTTTGCTAATTGTGCTATATTTTCCCGAGTATTCCCAGATGTTTCCGATTTTTCCAACCACATTGGCATGCACGCAGGAAACGGGAGAGGTCCAGAAATTTCATATTTTAATTTTCTATCAATAATCTCGTTTAAAATGCTACTACGTGTCCAGTGGTAAATCTTTGTGTCCGGGACGCTTGTCCGGGAGTAAAACTGCTATCCTAAGGTTAAAAATGTAAAATGTCCGGGTTTAAAAGCCTACAGCCCAATCCTCAAAAGATTATTATTGTTTAAATCTGAAAACCTATACCCCAGCAGATACAGAACGTCAGAACGTTATTTGGACGATAACTAATACCTTTCGGACATGTATAATTTAAAACAACCCACTAAAACACACAACACTCGTTGTGGCTCGTTGTGCTTTTTCTGACTCGTTGTGGCTCGTTGTGCTTTTTTCTGGCTCGTTGTGCATTTTGTGGCTCCTTGTGGATGGTTGTGTGTTCTTGTATTACCCCCCCCCCCCCCTGTATCACAACATTTCAGAATTCTACTCAACATTCAAATATGGTTGACGTGACTGAAGCTTTTCTATTCCTGATAGTTTGAAAAACTTATGAAAGCCTTTTCTAAAAACCCTTGTGTGATGTTGTTATTTTCTTCTTTTCAAGCTCAACAGACAAACAACGTTGTTTCAACATCCAAATAACCTTCTGACGTTCCAACAACGTTATTTGGACGTCAAAACAATGTTCCGTGTCTGCTTGGTACCTTAGGCAGACCGTTGAATATTTACTCAATAATCTAGAGCTTTTTATAATTCTCTTTGTTCGCAAGGCTATCACCCAGTGTAGACACAAAACGCTGTTTGAACGTCGAAAACACGTTATTTCAAGATAAGAAGGTTATTTGGACGGCGTTGACACAACGACCCCTGTGCGTGTGTACTGGTCGTTTGAGTGATTTACAAATCAGCTTTTGATGCTTTTATATATCGTCTCGTATCTCTCTTCTTCTCATGCGAGAGTTTTCACAACTTTTTCTTTACTTGCCAGGGGTTGCATTGCTTGTCAAAGAAATAAGTTAGATGAGATTGCTAGTCTTGTTGGTGTTGTTAGACTAGGTTTTTGTTACTATAACTTCTCTCTCTTTCTTATATTCAGATTCAACTAGAAAACCAGTTTACACATACGATCCGATTTGTTTGGGCCGTCTCATTCTACTATCGTGTAAAAACACCCCTGGTAAACGCATCAGAATCAACTCTGCTTTTGTTGGTCGACATTCTCCTGAAGGGAACACGTGTTTAGAGACGTTAGAATGTCCTGTTAACGTCACTGAAGACTTTCAGAAGAAGTGCAATCACAAGAAGAATTGTGACTATGAGTTTGGCAAGAGCTTTTTATTGAACGATGGATGTGCTGGCGGACGTGGTGTTAAAGATTTAGCATTCGATATACGTTTCCAGTGCGGTAGGTCTCACTTTATGTATAACAATATTTTCCTTTTTTCTAAGATTTGACTTTCATCGTTTTTGAAAACATAAACCTTCTTGGCGAATTATATTTGATCTTTTTTTTGTTTCATTTTCTTGTCTTAAAAACGTGTTTGAGCTGCGTACTTTCAAGTTTGACTGTGATGTCATTTGTATCACCGAAATTGTGTGATTAGCTTCGATTGGGTCATCTTTCGTGATGTGTTATTTAGTTTTACCGGTGGGGGTCACTTTTAGATTTAATTCTTTAATCTGAATTTCAATATTTTTCTGTTTTTTTTAGTCAACAAAACGAACAATTTTGAAGAATGTATGTAATGTACCTTTCTTATTTATTCTGTCTGTAAATTGGGTTCAAGTTTGACCCAACATTCATTTTTCATAAGGCAGTGGCGGATACAGAAGGTACTCGAAATTTTTGACGGAGAGTGTTGCTTTAGTCACTATTCCTTATGTGGGAGTCAATGCTCTCCGTCAAAGAATTTTGTATCCACCTATGATAAAGAACACCATGCGCGTATTGAAATAAATGTCTCTGTGGAAAATTGACGTTTTAATTGTTCCGTGTAAAACGTGGCGTGATTTTGGTGGAATTTTTGATCCGCCAAAAATAGAAGCACGTGCAATTCCTTGAAATTTACGTTCACTTCATTATTCATAGATGGTATCGCTTTTTTTTTAAAGCATTTTCCATGCTTTGACCTCTGCGTCAATTTGGACTAATTATTTCTTCTCTGGAAATTGATAAAAGAAAAAAGTTATAGCATGTTAGATTCCTTTTTAAATCTTTGTAGTAACAACGACATCAACCACAATCACAACCGATATGGCAGCTTCCACTGCACCACAAATCACCACCACAGATGATCAATATTCACCATCTCCTATACTCATCTTAAGAACGTTCGAAACACAACCGCCCCAAACCCACCTTTCTCTTACACCCTTTTCGAAGGGCGTGAACCGTGATGGCGGAAGAGAAAAGAGTTCATTCTTCTGGTTGCTGACTGTGTATAAATGGATGACGGATGAACGCTTTATGTCAGGTATGGTTAATCTCATTATTAGCTTATTTCATAGACACCCCCGTCTCTGTGACCGAATGGGATACGCCCCAATGGCCACCCCAATGAAAAAAGCGCTCAAGAAGGCGCACTTTTTTGCGCCATTGAAGAAAATGGTCAACCCAGTGCAAAATTGTATGTTATATTCCAACCTAGTGGTTAAACAAAGAAATACAAAGAGATGTCCTGCTGAAAATATGATAAGATAACAAGAGAATTTTATAAACTATCTGTAAAAATATTACCTAACTGGTAGTTACCAACCCTAACCAGTGGGTTTAAAAAGATTTGACTTTCACCCCATTGAACTTTCGATCTTGAAGCGAAATATATTCAATCTTGAATTTCTTTCCATTTCAAGCTAATGGTGCCAAACAAACACGTTGGGGCGTTGGGGCGTTGTTGTGTTGTTTCAACGTTAGAATGTTATTTGAAATAATGTTGGAATAACGTTTTGTGCCTACTGGTTGGAAAATATCATCTTCTATTTCAATTGTGAATGCGATAGACTTTCATTGTGAATGCGATAGAATTTCATTGTCTTCTATTGTGAATGCGATAGACTTTCATTGTCAATGGTTGTCTCTTCTATTGTGAATGCGATAGACTTTCATTGTCAATGGTTGTCAATTTCTCGATTCTCTTGCATTAAATGACTAGAGAAATAGTTCGAGCCCAGCAGTCACAGAATATTGTCCAAAAAACGTTGCTCCAATGTCAGAACGTTAATTGGAAGTTAAAACAATTTTGGAATAACATTCTTCGTCTCTTTTATTCAAGCGATTTTTAGAGACCTGGTTGTACTAAAGAAAATTCCTTTCATTTAGAACATAAAGTGCACATGGCTTTAGCCATCATTTTATCCATCTTTGTTGGTCTGGTGGTCAGTTTATTTTTCATTCTCGATCATTCAAGAAGAAGTAAAGCTAAAAAAGCCAAAAGACGTGCAAGTCAGCGAGACAGAGAATCGATAAAAGAACAAGAAGAAGGTACACTCTATTTCATTATTGATCAAATTCGATTGGAGTTGAAATCCCCTATATTCGTACTTAATACTTATGAATAACATTACGTCTCATTTGAGAGTAACTTTTGGGAGAAATGAATACAAATTAATGATACTTTGTGACATTTTGTTTAGCGTAGCCAAAACATGACCCATGTGGGTCGACTTTTGTCAGCATTACGTCATGTTCTTAGATACATGTTGAATCTAATGCCTTATGTAACATATTTACGCTTTAGGCGAAGGCACTGATGGTGAGGACAATCACTTGATTAGCGCTGATAATATCCCTATGGTTACACTAAACAATAAATACCCTAACGGTTGTCTGAAGAAACCAAAACTCGATCATCCAGACGCCGCTTTATCTAATATTGTTGATTTACCTCCCAAATACCAAGAAGAAGATGATGGAGATAATAGAGGTGGTGCTGTTTTTGGAGAGTGTCAAGTTTTGATTGAGAATAACAAGAGGTTTACTGAGGGTGGTAATTCTGAGGCAGAATCGAATGGCGGAAAGAATTTCGATAGTGGATTGCAAGTTGGCGTGATGAGTGATCGCAAAATATCCCATCTTATGGATGGTTCACCAACTTTGACACATCTTCCGCCCCCGCCCCGAGAGTTGCTTGAAAATCATTCGCCCCCACCTTCCATATCTCCTGTTCATGAGTTCATACCACCGCCACGGGAGTTTCAGGAAATAGAAAATAGTTTCCCGTCACTTGTTGTGACTAGCCCGGATACCACAAAAACAGGATCATTAGCGTCTAAGAAGGATTCGGGTTTTGAAACGCCAAAAAGGGTGGCACGCCCTTGTTTGAAAAGTCCACACCAACAGAATAGCCCCAATATAAGTCACGAGAAAAAAGTTCGCTATCCCAGTAAAGTTGATGTCATCAATGGCGATTTTCAACAAATTGAAAAGTCTGTTTTGAAACGTTCCGAATCTACCTGTTCCGATCGGGTTTTGTCGTCTGAAAAACGGATGACTGAAAATAATGATTTCATGTACGCCTCGCACCAAATGGACATGATAAATAATCGCTCAAAAAGTATGGTTTTACCTAGTAAATCATCACGTTACAAATCGAAACGAAACGACAGCCCGGTTTTTCAAACTCGACCTACTTCAAAAAGTGCCGATAAACTAACAATGAAACCGACTTCGAATAAGACGGTTTCAAATCGGAATCAAAGGAAAGGAAAATTACATGTTATAGCAACTTCAAAGGATTATCAACATTTACACGACGTTGATGATTCTGAGGGCTATCCAATGAAAGACGATTATATGACAAAACAAAGATTTTTAGAGATCGACGGGGACTCGTTTACCCAACAAGAAACCGAAGAGACTTTTATAGAAAGCGTACGTTCAGACGATAACAGTGTTCTGATAAACGAGCACAGCGAACAAGAACAACCGGTCAGCATTGAGGAGTCTGGGTATCAAAGTCGAGAAAGTGATTCGTTTTGCAGTAGTAACCGTTCTACTGATTGCGAAGACTGTCATATTTTTAAAACCAACCACGTGCGCACTATAGGCTCTACTCGCTTGCAGCGCGAGAGGAGCTTCAAACGAGAACCAGCCTTGAATAATGTAAAGGTCTTAGCCAAGGTTGCTCGACGGATGAGATATGAAAATACGAGGACAGCTCAACAACAAAACGAACTGAGACCTTCGGAGAGCTCCATGGAAGAAACAAGCAGTCGAGATTCGGTGAATATTCCGCGGACCCGAATGAAACCCAGACGTCGGGATGGACCGGTCTTTGAAAATAATATTACTAAGAAACTGATAGAGAATAACCGGAAGAACCCTGCATATTATAGCGATCCGGACACCCCAAAGAGAATGCAAATATTAAACAATAATGGTAGCATTCACACGGAGTAATCTAATATAAGCGAGGTTACGCAAGAGGATATTTAAGACGTTAGACGCGTATATGTCGGTCTGTACATAGATTTTCGTTTGTAAGTTTTGCTTAGACGAGTTATGTACAGGCCACCACACACCTGTAAATAATTCGTCTAAACAAAACTTGTAAACGATAATCTACGTACAGACCGACATATACGCGTCTAATGTCCTAAATAACCTCTTGCTTAACCTCGCTATTTATCATGTATACACCATACTCAAAAAATGCTATTAAATGTAACATAATTTTTTTGAGATGTAAAAAAGTCACGAACCTTTTATTAGTAAAATAAGCTGACTTCATGGGTTTAATTACTCCTACTTGCAGATAGATCGATCTCTTGACAAAAGGATAGGCGGTTTGCTCCTGGAACTATTGAAATTGAATGAATATGCAAAAAATAGCGAGGGCTACCTTTATTGCATAAAATTTCGTGGTTTCGCGGTCGAATTCGAAGATCCACGAAATTTAAATGCCGCGAAATTTTCATTCAACAAATTACATTTCACTTGTCTAGGAAACATTTCAATCACCTTTATTCCTCTAAAAATTTAGTCATTGCAATCAGGTTTTGGTTGCGCACTTGCTTTTTACTTTAACGTGCACATTTTAAAGGCGTTGAAAGGTCGGTAATATACATAAAAGTGAAATTATAGTCATATCGTTGACGAAAGGCTCATCTCACCCTCGGCCTAAAGGGTCGCGTATTTTTTACGACGCAAAGTGTCCTCAAGGTCCAAAACGGGTTGAAATACATACTGTCTCACATTAATGCGTCATCGGAATCATCAATAGCATCGGTAAGATTCCATAGTAAATGGAGGATCTGAAAGGGCTTTAATTATACTTTAATTATAAAAGACTAAAAGTAATTATTAAACAACTATAGAATTTGTTCTAGTCTACTATTAAGTACTTTAAATACCTTCCATCGTGATACCAATGGAATTCTTTTTCGATTTTAACAATGAGGGCCTAGTTTTATAGCCAACTTGTTTCTTTTTCACATATCAAAAAAATATACAAAACTTTACTATATTATACAAATAGAAAACAAAAAAAAATCTAGCAAAAATACAATTGTTCATGGACGAAAAATGGAAATTGGTCAGTTTGGCAAAGTCTTGGAACAAGTCAACGATAACGATAATACCATGGCTTCGGGTAAGTCTTGATTGTTAAACTTTATAAATCAATGCAGTCTGGCACGATTTACACAATAGAAATTCCCCAATGCTGCCTAAATCCCCAAAAGCCCAAAGCCAAAACCTCCAGCTTGCAGGAGCTTGTATCTCTCATGTCGGCTGTAATTTTTTGTCAATTCGTGTGTTTTAAGGGTTAACTTTATTTTATTTTACTTGTTGAAGCTGAGAGAGATTCGTTCACATTTTTATAAGAGCTTCGTTAAGTGTAAGAAGCATTCAGACTTTTTTGACTTTCTCTGGACCAAGTGTTCTTAATTCTTTACCATAATAAGTGAGACTAGGCTACTTATAGTTATTTTCAAAATAAATTTTAAACCTGAGAATGTTCTTAACATTTTTTTGGTTTCGAAGCCTTATGTTCTTATAATATTCGTTCTTATATGGTTTTTGTACCTTGTTAGTGGATTAATTTTCGCGTGGACTTAATTTCGCGAATCGAGAATTTAAAATTTTCGTGTGAATTTAATTTCGAGAATTTGCCTGTTTCCACCTAAATTATTTTATTTTCTTAGAGAATTTTGGAATGAAATAAATTTTTTTGCGAGGAGTTAATTTCGCGAAAATGTACAAAAATCGCGAAAATTAATCCACTTAAAAGGTACAAACATTTTTATTTGAAAACACCTGAAACTGATTTTTTTTTACATATTTTCATTCACATCAGGTTCACCGTCTTCTTCTTCTTCTTTGATCAGTGCGTTCATGGAGATTTTTTCACCAGAGACTGGGTACCACCACCAAGCCATGAAATATAACACTGTTCCTATTGCTGTAAATAGAAAAATAAACAAAGGTATGAGTCATATGATATTTCATAACGCAACTTACAATTTTTTTTTTTTTTTGTCAACATCTCGAAAGCAATATATGAATATTTTTTTCAAAAGCCGAAAGTGTCTTCATAAAATTCGTGTGCAGTCTTTTTGAAAAAAAAGAAGAAACTAGAACACTAGCTGTTAAAGCCAGGTATCTAAAGAACGGATTGGGACATGCTTCGTCAAAGAAACTTACGTGTAAGAGCGATTTAAAAAAAATCGCGATAGAAGCTCTCACGAAAAAAGGATAAAGTAGCAAAATTCGCAAAATTTTCTCCCGATTAAACGATTTGACTGAATATATAGGATATCTTACCCGATGTAATGAAACCAAGCCATACTAAAGTCCACGACATTCCATCCATATCGTAATCTAAACAATTAGTTTTCTTTCCACATTTATCAAAGCCCCATGAAATGCAATTTGAATCCATGATACTTCCAACAATGATCGGACCAGGCAAGAAACTTAGTCCACGCATGATAACGAACTGTGTACCCAACGCGAATGCTCTCTGGTTGTCAGGTACAGATCTGTTGATAAAAAATGTTCCAACAGTGGTCAATATTAGGTAATTTTTTATCATTTTATGGTGTTACATAAGAATGAATTATGCATCTTCCAATTTGAGACCACGTCATTCTTTAGTACAAAAAACTCTAGAAATCGCTTGAATAAAAGCGTCGCTCTCCAGATTTCGTTTAAAAGACTTTACTACGGACAACTTGAGAGTGGTCTCAAAACCTCTCTCTTAACTCTTGAGTCTTTTTTTGAATCTTAAGCTTAGAAAGGAATTTTGCAACACATTATGATCAGTTTTTTTCCTTGTTTGTCCTCATACCTAAAAACGAATTCAAATACCACTAAATATATCAGTACTGAGTAATGAGTATTGAGGATTTTTTCTAGCCCTCATGGGGCGAAATGTTATGCTACGAGACTTTTTTTCATACCTTGAGCATCGAGAACAATAGAGGAACCATTGTTGTAAGAGCGAAATAATTTTTAAGCATATTCAAGGCTGAGCCAAAAATCCCAATGCTTATTAAAAAGGTTTGTTTAGCCTAGCGTCACAATATAGACTCGTTCCCAGTTCCCAGCAAACACAAAACGTTATTCCAACATTGTTTCAATGTCCAACGTTCTGGCGTTGAAACAAAACGTTGCTTGGACGTTAAAACAAACATTCCGTGGCTGTTGGGATTGTTTCTACTTACCGTAAAACCATGATTTTGCTGGGTGTACTTGCAACAAAAGCGGTCAAAGCAAAAGCCATAATGCAAATGATGAAAATAATGAAATTTTTGCAATCACGATCACATTTCCCGATGGTTGCTTCGTTGAAGAAAGACATTCGGAGAATCGACATTTTCTTAAAAGCCGCCATTTTCTCCAGCGCTGACATTGATTTGAATTTATTCATATCGAATTCTTGTTGAGATGCTGCTGTAGTTGAATTCATGTTTGGAAGAAGCCCTGGTTTGTTTCCAGGCATGAACGGGTTAGTAGAATTGGTATTGGGTGCAGATGGTAGATTGATGTTGGGAATTCTGTTCTTTGTATGGTTGCCAGGAAAACATCCACAATTTCCATATACGAAGGTCTGTAATAAAGTATTAATTCATTTACAGTTTTATTCATGGATAGGATAAGATGTCTTCTTCTCTATACCCAGAATGTACATATATCGTTTATCGTTGGTTTAATTAGACTACTCTGTGGTTTTTGTCTGTTTTGCCGGGTGTGCGCGTCAACATTTAGTTTGAAAACCTCAAACTAGATATTTCAAATTTAAATAGACCGTCTACGGAAATTAACTTTTTTGAATTTCCGTAGATATTGAGTTTGATACAGACAAAAGATGTGTAAGCTGCACAACCAAAACGTCTTAAGATGATTGAAATTATTATGTAAGTCAGGTTGTACTTTTTAAATATTTCCCTATATATATGTTAAAACGGCTTTTCTCCATTTTCTTTTTTTCTTCCGTACGGTCAGAAATATGCCGCCCCATCAAATCCACCTCAATACCACCTGTTATCGCCCGCGGTTTAGCGTGTTGCAGGGGCGCTCATTCTTCTCGCGTTTCCCTTCAAATTCGGGCGGCCGCATTTTCGCCCTGACGAAAACCATCAATCGGTGGAAATTTACATACACGTTTTTTATAAGAACAATAAAGTATATAAGAACATAAGGCTTCGACGTCAAAAAATTAAAAACATGTTAAGAACATCGTTTGGAGGTTTCGGAGAATCAAGAGTAAAGAAATAAGAACATTTCAAGGCTTAGAAACCAAAAAAGCTAAGAACATAAGAAATGTTCTTAAAAAAAAGCGTGAGCATATAATAAATATAACAGTTAACAGGACAGAAGAAAGCGATGAATTTCTTTTTCGTGATCAACACATCCCTACCTATAGTATAGGGGTGTTAAAAAATATCTTCATGATATTATTTTCCTTCGATTCGCCAGGGTTTGGATTCGCGAATCTGTAATTCTCAGAAAAAAGAGGTGCTCTATTAGATAGTATCGATCGTTTTTTAATTTTTCTGACCCCTTAAAATCTTTGATTTTTCATTCGTTTGATTTTTTTTTGGTGGCTATTTATTGCAACCTTTTCTTAGGAAATATTTATCTGCATCTTTGCGGCTCTTGTTACATTTTACAACCCTTTAAGTGCCAATGTCGGCTTATACAGGAGGACGAAGCCCTCCTGCCTTTTCTATTTTCAACTTGAAATCTTGATTTTTGGCCTGAGTTGAAGGAAATAAAATGCGCATTCAGTTGCAACACAATTTGGTCTTTTGGAAGAGATTTTGACCTTGAAACTCAAAAAAATGCCCAAATTTGACAAACATTCATTCTTTTGAGATTTTGACCGTTTTTTGGTCATATTTTGACATTGAGTGAACGAAAATACAAAAAACTTGGTTCAGTTACA